>LQNK01000073.1:240714-262221 GCA_001586405.1 Phoebis sennae | reverse complement strand
GACTTAAAATTGTGGTGTACAAAAATACAACTTAAATAAAATTCTAAATAAAAAAAGTACTTTAAATAACCGTTTTTATTTAAACCTGTTTTAAGATAATATAATATCTTTTTTTTAAAGAGTTCATCGACATAAATTGGTAATGGTCGCGTTATACGGAGCATTTAGTGCGATACGATAGTGGTGAAGGTTGTATTAATTCCGGGAGAAAGTCATGGTTAATGTCGAAGAAAATGAAAACGAACGGCTGTGATGTATTGGCTATGTTTTGACCAATATTCGTTGAAGAGATTATGTAGTTTTCGAAAATAGGTGAAATAGTTATATATGGTGGATATTTTTATAGAATCTTTCCTAAGCTATCAGTTAGTAGTTGTCCACAAAAGACCTTGACTACTTTGTAAAAGGAAATGTCTTTCGGAGCCTATTCAATACAAACAAATAAACAAATCTTTCCTCTTTATAGTATTAGTATAGATGTCGTTGCTATCGTTTATTAAATTTAATGTTTTTTTCAGGTAAATCAATATGGCGAGACACAGGATAATACTCTTGGTGTTATTCATACATCTGGCGAGTTGCAACAATGAAAACAATATTAATAATCCCACACCGTCAGTATACGAGTAAGTTTAGCTTTAAATAGAAATGAATATGCATGATATGAATTGTTAATTCTTAACTGTTTATTTGTTTGTTAATGCGGGATAATAAGCCGAGTCGCACGTTTAGTAACAAGTAATAAATGGTGTGAAGGTGATATCCATGAGGATTGAGGAACGTTAGTTTTCTCATGGGTTACTTATGAGAGAGTTGCCAGTCTCAACGGTATTATGGTACTAATAGAAAGGAATTAAAGTAATGACAATAGAACGATATATTTTTTATCAAAATGTATTTTCCATGACTGGTCGATCCCAATGCATCCCAGCATGGTATTATACTCTTAAACGAAAGCTAAGCTCTACCAATATCTATAGATTATGTTTAAAGAAATAATATATGCTATGATTCCTTATAAGCGTTTGAACCTCTTTAGTTTTTTCTATGAAATAGTCCTATTTATATCATGTGAATGAGTGAATTAGAACCAATTTCATAACATATTTTACGCACACAGTTTTGATCACAATGCGTTTTCGTATTTGGCTACGCGACACATCAGGTTTAATAATCTTTGCGTCTGCAGACCGTCATGGACGTACAAATGCGTGCCAGATGAAGGCTGCCAAAGGTCTCAGTCGCCGCAGCCCACGCTGAACGCGACTGGCACGGTGTACGAGAGTCTGGATCTTTGCCGAACCGTCTGCGGGAGGTTTGGGGGACTATGGCCAAGACCTGGAACTGCAGCCCTGAGTATGCAGACTGTGAGGATACATCCGAATTATTTGAGGTGAGTGTTATAGTATTTCTAAAAGTTTGTAAAGGTTGGCGGAACATTAACCACGCTAGCACACACTGGCGTACGACATTTTGGCCTTTAACAGTCTGCGGGAGGTTTGGGGGATTATGGCCAAGGCCTGGAACTGCGGCCCTGAGTATGCAGACTGTGAGGATTCATCCGAATTATTTGAGGTGACTGCTATAGTATTGCTAAATTTTGAAAAGGTTGGCGGAACATTGACCACGCTAGAACACACTGGCGTACGACAGTTTGGCCTTTAACCGTCTGTCGGAGGTTTGCAGGATTATGGCCAAGGTCTGGAACTGCGGCCCTGAGTACGCATTATTTGAGGTAAGTGTTATAGTATTGCTAAGAGTTTGAAAAGGTTGGCGGAACATTGACCATGATAAACATGAGTGGTATAGTGTACGAGAGTTTGGCCTTTAACAGTCTGTGGGTGGTTTGGGGGAATATCGCCAAGGCTTTCGCGATATTTATACTCCTGCATACTCAAGGCCTGTAGGTGTGTATATGACCACATGTAGACTGCATCCGAATTATTTGAGGTGAGTAATAGCAATTGCTAAAAACTCCAAAAAATACAACAAAATACAACATTTAATGCTTGTTTTGTAAAAAATTGATGAAAAATATGTTTTATTGCATTTGGTCGTATGTAAAAACAGTAAAAAGTAGTGCAATATCAAAATATTTAAATATTGGTTATAGGCATACTATTAAAAACGAGTGTTGGATAATAATAATATTATAGTTAAAATTTTAAATGATAAAGAATATAACAGCTTCTTTTAATTGAAATATTTGAGTAAATATGATTAAAACACAATTTTTTCAACACCTCTACTCTCAGACTTTTTTCTTATTTGAAACGTTATACAGAGTCTAAAATATGCATATTTGCCATCAACAAAAAATAAGGCCAACCGATGCAAACCGATTACAACGAGGTTTGTAGGTTAATTTGCGTACTTTATTCGATAGAGAACGCTTGCAGGTTCCTTTTCAATTATTTGCTAAATAAATTTTTCAAAAATTTACTTAAAGTAATGTTAGTATATAGGATAAGACTTTGAAGACGCTGGAATATTTGAATATAATTAATTTAACACTGGATTTCTACAATGCTTCTTCTCTACTAGTGAAAAAACGAATATAAATATTTATAACTAGCTTTACCTCGCAGTTTCACTCGCGTGTAGCTCCCGTTCCCGCGTTTAAACAATCTCTATATAATATTTCATCCAAATCGGCACAGTGGTTTAGGCGTGAAGAAAAGACAGACAGACAGTTTTACTATCTAATTTGTACTATAACAGTAAGGGTAGGAAAGAACTGCTAATAATTTTCAAGCTATACTTCAGTGTGCTAACAATACCATAAAAATATACAATAATAAAAATATTATTGCGATTGCAATGTACACATAAAAATACAAGCTTATTATGTTTAATCACGATTCAATAGCTAGTAGGTGTAATTACTGATTTATAAATTATTGAAATCTTTGTTTCTACGTCTAAATTAATTCTAAACATTGACATTGAGTCAATTTACAATTTTTAATAAAAAAGTAATTAAGTAATGATTTAAATTATGAAAAATTAAAATTATTACAATAATTTCGCTGCGCGTACTATATCATTTTGTATACAATAAACATTCCTCTTGAATCACTCTATCAAATAAAAAAATCGCATCATAATCGAGTAGTTTTGAAGATATAAGTATACATAGAGACAGACAGCGGGAAGTGTCTTTTTATATTTATTTAGTGCGTTTTAGTAATCTTTTTGCGATGTTATTAACAAGTTACGTTAGAGAAAATAAGATAATACGTGAACACCTTATGGCGATGTAGCCAACATGAAGTAGGTTAAGTATCCACTTAACCTACTTGACCTATGACGTAACCTATGACGTAGAAATTTCATTTTTACACACATAATTACAGCTCGTGGCACACTAATTATGTGCAAATAAAATTTTTCAGTAGGACCATTTTTTAAAAAAAGTTTCCGCTGGGAGAACGTTCCCCCAGCGGAAACAGTTTTTGTCGATTTTCTCCAAAACTACTGGACGCACAAATTTAAAAATTGCACACACAATTACACGACCCGACACACTAAATAGTTGCCAAAGAAAGTTTTAAAAATTCGACACTTTTCCGCGGGGGGAACGCACACTTAACAAGCAAGGAAACTATCGCAATCTATAGTATAGATGCTATTGAGTAAACTTTTAACGGATTTAAAACGCGGTTATAATGCATTTTTATTAAATATAGAAAATAGAAAATACGGAAAATACTACTTATAAAACTGCAGGATTTGTTTTTTTCGCTAATCACAGGAATTACTGGTGTGATTTGAAAAAAAATTAAATAGACCATTTTAGGAGGAAACGAAGTTACACTAAATACGTTGATAGTATAAATTCGCATTAAATGAATATATAATAGATCCAAATAACAATTTTATCAATGATTATTGATATTAACGAATTATATCACAGGGAGTATAAATAAAATTTGTTTACTGAACTATAGAAACAGTGTAGTTTACATTCGAACTAAACCGAAGCTTAAATTATGTTCGGAAATAGTGCAGGCAAGTTTGTGTTTGTAGTATTGTTGTGTATTCTAGGAATATACGATACTTTCTATTTGTGAACTAGGTTAAGGAAACGAACGAATATAAACACCAAGAAAGTTATCAGGTACTATTACGAAATTGTAGAGCATGTAGTTGTTGTAAATGCACTTGTAGGAAAAATATGACTGACTACGGTATAAACAGTACTAGCCGCGCCCCGCGGTTTGACCTGCGTTACTTCTGATCCCTTGACAACTTCAAGATTAAAATTAGCCTATTGGTATGCTATATACCAAGTTTTATCATAATCGGTTCAGTAGTTTTTGAGTGAAATAGTAACAAAAAACACATAAGTATCTTTGTGTGTAGTCACAAACTTACGTTTTTATAATATTAGTAAGATATTGGTGGGTTTTATTGAAATGTTAATTCAAACACTACTTGTTTTTACAATAAATATAAATCATTCAATCTATCCCTTAATATGAAATGTAATCCAAATTTAAAGGTAATTAAACTCTATTTCATACTTTTACCAAAGTTTACAACAATGACCATTTTAAAATAACCATGAATATTTCCCATCGGTTTTTTACGTAATATTTTTTTCCACAATATTTTTTAGGAATACCTAAATATGATATAGAAAAACAATAAAACTCGTATATTCTTTGTTCAAAAGTGTGGAATATTTACGCTTTATACATACAGATAATTTGCAACAGATTATAACAGACGGAAGCTGACGATAATAACACTGTGATTGCGTATTAAAAAACATAATCAACTTACATGATATCTGCAGTAATCGCCTGGACACTCGTTAACTCTCCCATAAAAACGTGTATAATGTTGTGCATGTTTATGTAGCGATAATACAGTTTTATTGTTCTTATGTGCACTGAAATCCTACTACTTTTATAAAGGCGAAAGTTTGTAAGTATGGATGTATGGATGTATGGATGTTTGTTACTCTTTCACGCAAAAACTACTGCACCGATTATGATGAAACATGGTATACATACAGGTAAGGGTTCAGAATAACATATAGGCTACTTTTAATACCGGAGTTGCCACGGGATCAGACGTTACGCGGGTGAAACCGCGGGGCGCGGCTAGTACAAAAATAATTTAGGAAAATATGAATAGGTACCTAATTTAAAAATCTGAGGTTGGACTTAAATTTATTTGACACGAAATGTGTTCCATAGTTTTACGCGAATCACCCGTTGGATTTTGCTATTTTTCAATTTGCACCCAATTTCCAGGTTAAATGCTATCCTAATTCTCTTTCCGGCTTTCAAACAATCTCTGTATAAAACTTCATTCAATCCGGTTCAGTGGTCTAGGCTTGAAGAAGAGACAGACAGAGTTACTTTCGCATTTGTAATATTAAGTAAGGATTTGTTTTTATTGTCACATACAAGAAAAATATTATATAAATATCCTATTCATTTAAGTTACAATGGATAGAATGTTAACATTTCGTGTCATTTATGATTTTATACGGCTTAGGAAGTCTTAAAAGATAGATCTCACAGTATGTTTCTTCTCAATATACAATGTTTATAGAAGTTTTTGAAAAACATCCTACTAATATTATACATGCGAAAGTTTGTGAGGATGTAAAAAAACCTGATTATGATCTTAATTGGTATACAATTACATATAGGTAAGGGTTCAGAATAACAAATTTTTAATTTTAATCCTGGAGTTGCCACAGGATCAGAAGTTACTTATTTTATTTATTTCCAAACTTCATCTATGCAGTCTTAAAATTGAAGCAGTGGCACCGGTACCAACAAATCTGTATTCCGGATGCCGATGAGAATAAAAATATTTATTCAAGATTTAAACAGATTCTCTTGTTTCCTTATCACTTATTATGTTATTGTTTGGCTAGACCGGAACAAAAGCGTCAATAATGTGTATATTAACTGTTTTTACTTCCCTATTCATGTAGTACTAACGTTACATAGCTAATGAGTACAACTGTCTCCTCTCCGTCTATCTATTTTAGTCTATTCGTCTATTTCATCGCGCTGTGACGCCACCTTGCGTCACTGAACACGACATTTCGCAGGTGACGATTTCTCTAGACGTGTATTTATAGTCCGTCTCGAATAAACTATAATGTAACCAATGATGCTATAATAATTACATACAGAATTGATACTGTTTAAAAGGTACACTTTTGCCCACAAATAGAATGGGGAATAGATATAATATAAATAGATCATTCAAGCAATACATTTTGTTATACATTATTCTTCTTTTACTTCCTCGTGGAAAGTAACGCGTCCCAAATTAAGTTAGACTGTAGAGTAAAATTTTAAAGCCTATGTTTTTTACGCACACAATTACATGCTAATAATAACAATGCATAAAAATAAAATGGGATCTTCAAGCGACTTTAACTAAAAATGGTTTTTCCAAAACGTAATATTACAGAAAGCGCTGATAAAAATAGACCCATAATGGAATGACCCATAATATATATTTTGTTTTAACTTAATTCAATCGATTCGGATACATAATTGATTGTATTGTTTTTTAATGTCATTAAGTTATTATAATACCTTATTAATAAGTTATTCGAGATGAACGTTACGGTAGCCATTATTCTAACAAGCTCTGTAAAAGTAAAAATATATTCTAAGATTTTCGATATTTTTAACAGACACAAACAACTTAAGGTGGCAATAAATCTAACCTGGTATTTTGTAATGAGATCGAACTATTTAACAATCAAGATACTCTATTCCAATCAACGCCGGAACAAGGGATGCCTCTTAGTTGTTAGAAACCTTGACAAAACTATGTCAATTGATAGATTATTGGTAATAACAAATTTTCAACTTAAAAAATTATGAGATATAGTTAGAGAATATTTATTTAAAGAATTTTTACAACCCACTTATTCTAAAAAGCCTTAAACACAGTCAAAATTAATTATTATACATAAGTTTACACACCAATATAACACGCACTCTTATCGTAAACTAAGAAACTTTAAAACGCTAAAGTAATATCGTTATAGTTCTCTTTTTGTTCGTAAATTAAAAATACCTATTCACTCTGGCCTTAATATATAATCTTTATAATGCGCCTATTCTTCCGTCTGAAATACTCTGATTATTCTTTTATACTATTATTTGTAGTGTGCGTATAGCCCTAGTTTCATCGGTCATCGAACGTCGAGTCTACAGGGCTCCGGGAAGGGCTCGCGTATAAATCTTTTTATTTTCTGGGAGCCATCCAACTCTTGAGAGAGATAAATTTAGCAAATAACCACTAGGTATAGATTATAAATAACGAAGACGATACGCGACGTGATCTTTTGTGTAGATATAATGAAAATATAACAAAGAGGCTAATAATAATGAATTTACACTCCAATTTTTTCTTATTATTTTAAGAAAAAAATATTTAAAATTATTTATGTTTGTATCTGGACCTACACATACACGATCAATAAACATATTATATCCAAATAAATGTAGTAGACCTGTAGATTTGTCGTATGCTTAGTTAAAATACCGACAAGTATTTTTTTTTTTGTGTAAAGCGTAATATTTATATCGTGTTAACAATAAATAATAGAGAACAATGTCATTATAGTAGTGACATATGTATGAATGTAGTTTCCTATTACGACTTCAATATGCAAATTCTTCGTGAAAGTGTCGATAGGAAGTGATTAATCAACGTAATACGTAGAGTATTATATCAACTGAATAAAATTGGTTCAAACTAACTGTAACTTTGTGAATTAAGAAATATTATTAATACGGACTGATTTATCATTGTGGAACTTATACTTAATTTTTAAGCTAGGAAAACGAAATCTGATAATGAGTTCCTTTTATGAAATCCTGAATGGCGAGATAGAATGGCCTTAGAAAGGATTGATGAAAATTTCAACTTTTATTCATTTGTAACTTTGAATTCTACAGAGTTTTAGGTGTAGAATATAGATGTTGTCTCATTTTTCTCTTTCACATTGCCAATTATATATACGCTTATTAAATTTGCTCATAAGTGTATTGTATTTCTGTATTGTACCTATAGTCTATTACACACATAATAAATAATTAATAAATAAAAATAACGCAATCAGAAAATACTCATATAATTCCATTCCGATATTCATAAATGATATCATATTTCTATAAGGAAATGTGATATTTGCTTATTTCGCAACTTACATTACTGATATGTAAGGATGTTAAGGTCGTTGAACGCCGGTAAACATATCCAGTATTTACTTATTAAATAAGAGAATCAATTTTACAGGTTAATGTACGGACATAATAGATTTGCGGTTTATAAACTGGACAACTATTTATATTTGGTCGGCTATTAAGTTGTATTATGGTTAAAATATGATGTCACTCTAATCGACACGACCCACAATAGCATTTAAATTTGGAATGAAATGTAGAAGTGCCCACGTACAGAACGCGACTATAAGCGGTTAATAATAATTCTTCAGTATTGGTCTTTTTCGAGGATATAAGTACTAACAGGAACTATCAATCGATTTGTAACAAAAGAGGAAAGGGTACATATGTTTGTACTATTTTCACACAAAACCAGACAGATTAAAAAATATTTTAGAAAGCTACATCTTCACTGAGTGATATAGGCTATATTATAGGCTACTAGTGAGAAGCCCTTAATACTTGATAGCCGTAAAGTGATTCATAATTTAAACAATGAATCGAGAATTTTCTATATTATCTCCTTATTTTACCAATTGTTTCTAAAAATAAAGAAGTTTCATACAATAAGTTTTTTATTATCTTAATACAACCCAGCTCGAATAATTACACGGTTGTCCGATTTGAGACAATGAGTGGTAATTTCCTTCATATTCGAGTTCGCCTATTAGTTATATTGTTAGCGTAGCCTTGGAAAAACAATTACTTTATGAAGCGAATGCGTTTTTAATGAGCAGGTGTCGCATACTCGTTACAGCGAACGAAATGTATTGATTTTAAGTGATGGTTTTAGATGGGGTTTTGGTGTATTTTCTTCGTAATCATTATTCTTTATATTCTTTAATAATAATGATTAATATGTAATATTTATTAGAAAATTTAACATATGAACAGACTTCTGAAACTTACAAATAAATTAATATATTTTTAGATACTATTCAAATAGATACTATACTTCACTCAAATTAAACTTTGGCAATAAATAATGATCAAAAGTTCTAGAAAGAAGTTAAATGGTATAACAACTTTTACTATAGAAAGAATTATATTACGAGAAATTAAGTATATTATTTACTTCTGAAACAAAGAATAAAGTATCTTGTACTTAATCCGTGCATTACAATAAACCAATATAATATCATACTTAAAAGCCTGTAAAATAGTCATTACATGGAATGTGTATATAATAATAAAATTCAACTTCCAGTACTACAAACTTACCGACAACACCAGATAACAAGTGTGATTGTAATTACAGATTTGATTTAATCGACGCCCCAGTCGAGACCCGCGAGTTATTGGCTAAAATGACTCAAGTGGCCACCGCTAACTTAATAGATGAGTGTGATGGGAACGTCACCGTGATAGTACCGACACCCGTCGTTGTCTACATTACTATTAAAACTGCTAACCTGGAGCTATCTTGGGAAACTGATGAGAAGTACATGTTGGATGTTCAAACTAAAGGTAAAATATTTCTTAAGTCTTTCTCAAGTCCCGTATCTGAGACCTTATATCCCTTTCGGTCGATTCTGAGCACAATCTTATTTTTTTAGGTTCATGTAACATGATTAATATTTTTACTATTATACTACTAGATGATGATTTCTAACAGTCAAATAATCACGAACACCAATTACTTAAAAGGTGGAGAGTCAGAAAAGCAGTAGCTTTACATACGTTTTTTTCTTACAATAGGGACGATTAAATTCTGAACAAAAATATAATTCTTTAGGATATACCTTAACTGTGTCACGACGGAATACCGATACACGACAAATACCGAAAAGTACGCAAACCTATTGCTTTTATGACTCTTTCCTTTTCATAAATAGTAAAAGAACATAGCTTGGATCGAAATAGACTTAAAAATACAACGTTATCAACTGATGACTTATTTTATTTATTACAGATGCAAACGTAGCTGTTCACATATCAGCTGAAACAGTATACGGTGCTAGACATGCCCTCGAAACATTCACTCAACTAGTGACTTCAGACAAACCCGATTATACAGACCAATACAAATGCGGGCTCAGACTGGTTTCTGGCGCCAAAATCCGCGACAAACCGGTCTACCCTCATAGAGGATTCCTTCTAGATACTTCTAGAAACTTCATTCCGATGGATGATATTAAGAGGATGATCGATGCTATGGCTGCGACGAAAATGAACGTGTTCCATTGGCATGCTACTGATACTCACAGCTTCCCGTTGGAGTCTGCCAGGGTGCCGCAATTGACAAGGTAAGCAATCGTGTGTGTCTAAGAATATATGTTCTACAATGCAAATAAACGTTGCAGGACATATAAGTTTGATTTATATGTAATGAAAATAAAAACATTCGATGAAAATTAATGTATAGTATTGGCCTGCGATTGTCATGGCTCTCTACCTCTACTACTATCTCGATCTGCTTGGCTATTTACCAGAAATTATAATAATCTTGCTACTAGACCAGTATTTTAGTTTAATCATTAATTATGCAGCAATAATCAATCTAAATCTTCGGCTACATTCAATTTATAACACATGCCTTTGGGCGACATAATCAAATATTGATAAAGCCCTCTAATAAAGAAAAAAAAAACACATGCCTTTGTGTAGCCTCATTGAATTATTAGATTATAAGAGAGGAGAGGAGCTGGATTTTTTATTCTATAATTTTTGCTAGTTTCTTATAATGAGGCTTGAAAAGATTTTTTTTAAGATTTTAAATATTAGAGATTATTTCAAAGGAAAGTCAAATATGTATTTAAAAAAGCAATCGAACACAGTTTAAAATAATCATTACCTACATTTTAATTTTTTTCTCGATTAATATTTGTTAATGCATCCATGGAAACACTACCAGACAAATTACTTTATTATGTTACTTTAAAGCTTAAAATATTTACTAGAGTTCTAATTATAACTAAATTATAATAAAAATAGTTCTAACGCACAGTTCTAATTATGTTGCATTTAAAAGACATTGAGACGTCGTCTTAGTCTAATATTAATAAAAAAAAATCAATATAATTATAGATACGGTGCCTACTCAGCATACGAGATATACTCGACGGAAGAAATCCGGGAGTTGATCAACTACGCTCAAATCAGAGGAGTAAGAGTGGTCATTGAGATTGACTCGCCGGCACATGCTGGGAACGGCTGGCAGTGGGGGAAGGTAAAATATTCATTTTAATATGGGTCATTTCTTTTTCAGGAAATCTTGTACTAAAAACTGTTTGTACAATGTACTTAGTTATAGAATATGTGGGACAGGTGACGTTCTAAAATATCCGGATTTTTACTTAAGGGCCCCGAAACCCCATTGATAAAAATAGGCGATACTTTGAATTGAAAATTGCTATTAGTTGAGTATTTAGTTAGGCCTGTAAATAATTTTAACAAAGGACCCCTTAAGTACACGATTCCTGTGAAACATATGGTTTAGAAACCCAAGTTAACTCAAGAATCCTGCCCACTTGCTTTAAATTCGATAAAAATAATAAATAAAATTTTTGAAACCTTGTCCAAAAATATTGACTGCACTGTGCAAATAAAGAATTCTAAATAAATCAATTTTAAACTAATTCCAGGAATACGGTTTCGGCGATCTTGCTGTATGTGTGAACGCAAAAGCTTGGCGATCTTTATGTATCCAACCACCATGTGGACAACTTAACCCGGCTAATCCTGACATGTACCGCGTACTGAGAGACTTGTATAAGGATATAGCGGAACTTCTGCTCAATCCTGCTTTGTTCCATATGGGCGGAGATGAGGTGAGAATGATATTTTGTATTTAGAACTAAAAGAAGTTCGTCACCATGTGGATAGTTTAACCCGGCTAACCCTGACATGTACCGCGTACTGAGAGACTTGTATAAAGATATAGCGGAACTTCTGCTCAATCCTGCTTTGTTCCATATGGGCGGAGATGAGGTGAGAATGATATTTTGTATTTAGAACTAAAAGAAGTTCGTCACCATGTGAACAACTTAACCCAGCTAATCCTGACATGTATTGTGTTTTGAGGAACGTGTCTATTTATAGCGGAACTTCTGCTTAAATGTACTAATTAAATGTGGGAGGAGTTCAGATGACATTTGATGCATTAATTTATTTAACCGTATTGTAACTCACAAGCAGAAATTACAGGTAGATACTGCACGAAAATTTCTACATTCATAGAAGATGGATTCTGTGTAGATATTACTAAAACAAAAAAATAACACAAAAAGCTCTTAGCAAAATTTGATTTTTTTTTCATATTTTTCCAGGTATTCCTTGAATGCTGGAACTCGACACAAGAAATCGTAACATACATGGAAAGCAAAGGATACGAGAGGAACGTAGAAGGCTTCATGAAGCTCTGGGCAGAATTCCATTCCACTGCCCTTAATATATGGGATGAGGAAATTGCTGCTCTCGGAGGAAAACAATTACCAGTGATGCTGTGGTCTTCGGAGTTGACTCAGGCTCATAGGATATCGAAGTATTTGAATAAAGACAGGTGAGAGGCTCAATAACTTACAAATTTAAGTGTTACGTCATAGTTTGCGTTCTTAGTTTTAAACGTCGATTATTTAAATATGGTTTAATTATATTCAAGTAGTAGATATTATTGTAGTAAGTTTAACTGATTTTACATGCGGGTTTTATCAAGACGTAGTGTTTGAGTTCCTCAACCCAATTCTAGAGCTTCTGAAATTGTTATTGAGTTTCTTTATAAAATTTATTCATCAAAAACCAATTTAAAGACCGGTACTGAGCGATTGGTTCCTATGCCTCTTAGTTTTTTTTTTTTTATATAATAGGGGACAAACGAGCAAACGGTCCACCTGATGGTAAGTGGTTACCGCCGCCCATAAGCACCCACAATACCGGGGGTCTCGTGGGTGTGTTGCCGGCCTTTTAAGGAGTGATATGCTCTTGAAGGCCCCTATATCGTATCTACTCGGAAACACCGCTGGTGGAAGCTGATTCCAAAGTGTTGTAGTACGTGGAAAGTTCAATTGCTTTTTGAGTACTTCTTTAATAAGGACATGTAGGGGAAAAAATCTCCCAGGTTTAAAACTGAGGACTATTCAGACACCGTCTTAAAGTAAATTACGAGGATAATTTATTTATGAAGTCTTCAAAATAATTTTTTAAACAGGAAAGTTTTCAAAAGATTTTTTTAACCAGGAAGTTTTCAAACGACAACAATGATTTTTTACGACACCCATTGATAAATTCCAGATACGTAATAGAAGTATGGGAGCCAATATCCAGTTCCCTTCTCTCTCAACTCCTTCGCCTCGGCTATAGAACTGTCTCCGTACCAAAAGATATCTGGTACCTGGACCACGGCTTCTGGGGAGTTACCAAATACTCAAACTGGAGGAGGATGTATTCACATGTGTTGCCTGTGGAACCAAATATGCTGGGGGGAGAAGTTGCTATGTGGAGCGAATATGTGGACTCACAAGCTTTGGGTAAGTTTTTTTTTTAATAGAAAATTTTGCAGATTGCCAATTTTAGGTTCATCAGTCCATATTCCCTATGTAGTTATTAGAATAGAATAGAATAGAAAATATTTTTTTCATGTAAACTTTTTACAAAGTACTTATGAATAGTAATTTTTTTATTAATTAATATTAGGCATCCAGGGAGTTCGACAATAATAGTAAAACAGGTTTCAGATTTAGAAAGTTGCTTCTGCAAATATTTTACCCATTATCATATCTCTATTTAACATATCATTTGAGACCTTTCATATAGTTTTAGAAACCTAATTTACATATCATGCCTAAGGATATCTGGTATATATCTCTATCTATCCACATTTAGCTTCTGTAACCCCTCTAGAAAATCTTTTTTATGAAGATCTTCCTTTGTAAACTATACTTGTTAATAATAATATACAGATAAGCTCAGAATCAGCAATTACATTAAGAAAATGATTTACTTTCCATCAATCTATATTTTAGTTGTGGTTCATTTTTATTTTAAAATGATACCATGTTAATTTTTTTAAAAATCTGAATATTTGGTTCATAACATCAGACCTTGTTTATTAGTTACTAGCTGATCCGCCTGGCTTGGCTCGCGTAGCATAATGTTATATATATACTTAGCATATAAAATATAGCCTATGTTACTCGTGGATAATGTAGCTTTCGAATGGTGAAAGAATTTTTACAATCGGTCGAGTAGTTTTTGAGCCTATTCATTACAACCAAACAAAATATTCCTCTTTATATTAGTCTAGATTAAATTATTACATTGCAATATTTCCTCTTCAGATACCCGAGTCTGGCCTCGCACAGCCGCCGTAGCAGAACGTCTCTGGTCTAACCCTAGCTCTAGCGCTAGTGCCGCTGAACCTAGGTTACAAAGACTTAGGTCTAGACTAGCCGCTAGGGGAATACCCTCGGATGTACTATCTCCAGCTTGGTGTGCACAACATGACGCTAGATGTCTCTGATATGAAAGTTGATAAATATTTTTTTATAGGGGACGTTATGTGTTTGTTTGGAAAAGCTAGGAAAATAACGAAATAATTATTGATTACAGCCATGTGTCTCGAATTGTATGAAAATGTTTGTTCACGTTAAAGAAAAGTGTATAGAAGAAATCAATTACGTCGGAAGTCTTCATATATGGTAAGACTGATCTAACTTTAGCTCTAGAATTAGTTCGACAGAACCTACTATCTCCAGTGTACAACATGACGCTAGATGTCTCTGATACTAGGGCATAAAAAATCAAAGATTTTTTTATTGATAGGGATATTATGAGACTGTTTAGAATTGCCAGGTATATAACCAATAATAATTAATTAAATATGAAACTTAAATTAACAAATTGTGTGACAATTTTGTATCCACGTTTAAAACATGCGAAATATTACTTATGTGAAAGGAACCTTTATGTGATAAGCAAATATAAGTCCACTTCTAGCGCTAGAGCCACTGAACCTAGATAACAAAGACTTAGGTCTAGATTTGCTGCTAGGGGAGATAGATAAGATATCCTCTGATGTACTTTCCCTTAGATTCTAAAATTGCGATACAATTTTTCTTTCTATGATAAAGACAAGTGTATTGAAGTTATGATTTATCGAAATAACTCCATAAATTGTAAGACTGGTCTAACTCTAGTTTTAGTGATAGTACGGCAGAACCTAGGTTACAAAGACTTAGGTCGTATCCCCGCTTGGTGCTTACAACATGACACTAGATGTCGCTTATACTATTGAATATAAATATTAAAAGGTTTCTTATAAATAGAGATGTTAGGATATTGTCAAGAGTTGACTAAAACTTGTTAAAATTTCGAATCAAGAATGATAAGGAAATACAGACAATATATAGGTAAGTGAATTTCCGAATATAATAATGCATTTGAAATCGTTTAGTCGATATTTTTCTCGATTTTCTTGTTGATTTTGATTAATAGATATATGTTTATATGGATATTAAAGAGTTAGAGTAATTGATGATCATCCCGTGGATTCTTAAACCATGTGCGTTACATTTTCTCATACACTGAAGAATATTTTTATTAATAAAAGTTAATATCATATAATTATAATCACTCCGTGCTTTGGCGCCCTGTGTATTCATTTAATAATACTTTTTAGAAATTCGTATGCAAAGACCAATGTGAAAAAATACTTTGTGGAATATGAAAACCATGAGATCAAGTAATGCTGATTAATAGAGTATTTATTTTTTTTATTTCTGTCCTACCATGACCACGAACACTGATATCAAATGATCGAGTTACATATTGGGTTGTTAGTAATCCAGCTCGAAGGACCATTTATATTTTTTCAAAGTTTAAGGAATAAATAAGCAATAGTCTTCTTAACACGTTTTTAAATGATAAAACTTTTAATCTATATGCTCTATCGTAAACCACACAGGATTATCCATAGGCAAAATATTTATTTCTTTAAAAATAACCATTCACATCTAATAACATTTGTTGCGTACAATGTTCTATCAAAAGAAATCCTTGTCTATTATTATTATGATGAATCACTTCCTCGGTGACAATATTTAATGATCATTTATCATAATCTTTGCGATTAATAGTAAATATGTTCATGCATGTTACTATTAATTTTAATATGCCATTTATTTTATTATACAGGATGAGGACGAGGGAATCTTTTTAAGTGAAAATCATAATAGTCAATGCAAATGAATAAACATTAAATGAATTAATCGAACAAAATATAAGGCAATAATTATTACAGTTTTCCATTATAAAAATAATTATTAGATAAAAGCAAAATTTTAACTTATTGGTTGAGGTTCAATCGTAATTTCGACTAGTAAGTTTAAACTTAATCTCTTTTCATGCAATTACCATGATAAGCTGATTCTTATTAACATGAATGTTAAATTTCATAAATTTAATAATTTGCCCTAGCTAATTAATGATTTAGGTTGAAATTCTAATTCAGTACTTACCATATATTTATCGCATTCATAGTATTCATCTGTCGTTTCACCCTGTAAATGTTGTGTGCATGTTTTTTTAATAACTCTTTTATTTCACTCAAAAAGTCTTCCAATATCCTTATGAATAGTAAAACTATAGTATCAGTTCGATAATTAAGGATAAAGTACTTTCAATGTACTTCGTTTTGTATTAAGTGAATAAAAAATTTATTGAACACGTTTCATTGAACCAGTAAGTCCTAAAAGGTGACTATGTTTTACATGTTAGTATCTATTTGATGGAGTCATGGTTTTCATATAATAAGACTGACTTTTATTCACATCAGTCTAGTCAATATTTTAGTTATCCTGTTGACAATCGTGCAATATTATTAATATCTATTTATTGCACATCGTTGGTAGATATTTTCTGTTTGAACTAAATTATTATTTGTAAAAGTTTTTCAAATACTTTACGTGTGCGGACGTACGCTCTACTCTACCATTGTTGCAATTAGTTATTTATTTTGTTGAAAATAATGAATAAAATCCGCAAACGAACGATAACGTCTTGTAATGAAGGCATAATAATTCATGAATTGCTGTAAATTTAAATTTGATAGTGATGATAATGACAATAAACACACTGTTATTTAATGTACCTATATATTAAGTAAATCATTGTAAATATTAATCTTAATATTGTAATTAATGTAATTAGGGACCATACTTTGTGATTATTCTTTATATGTAAATAAAAATATATGAAATAAAGGTGTTTAACTATTTATTGTTCATTACCTCTACTGACTACAATAAAACATTAAACAAAACGCTTATCCTAAAATAATATACATAAGCATACTACGATGCTATCTACAAAGGCTCATATAGTACGTGTAAAAATAAATGTATCTACAATACAAAATAGACAAAGATTACGTTATGACTAGAAATGACAAGATATCACATTGAAACCTACATAATGTTGTTTCTAAGAGCGCGGTCGTTCGGGACGTTTTTGGCTGTTCCCATACTGAGATCGTTCGGGACTAGATCGTGTAAAACTGTGTCGCTTCTGAAAATGCTGGTGGCTATTCGATTGGCGAGCCGCTCGGATTCTCTTAAGTCGTCATCCTTGGAGTGGGAGGTGAGATCGATTTCAGAGTCGCTGTCGCTTTCACTGGTCGCCTTGTCCCTTCTTGGATAGGCTAAGTTCTGAGGTTCTTCAATTGGTACGCAGTGACAGTTCGTATTTTTTGTCGGGACGCGTAAATCTGTTGGTACGTTGTCCGTGGTGTCCAGTTGAGGCATTAGTAACGGCGGGAACGGGTATGGTTGTTGCATCATCCTGCCATCCTCGTTGGGGTATGGCATTGGGGGCATTTCATGAGGCATTTGTGGGGCATGTTCTGGAATGTTCCCGTTGTACGCGTCGGGGCGAGGCGACTTCAGCTCAGAGTTAGAATCTAGTGGAGGTTCTGGTGATTTATTTGACGGCGAATCTGTCCGTTCTGGCGACGAATCCGGAGGCTTGTGTCCTGAAAAAGTTATTGGTTCATTAAACACTATTAACATTTTGAAAAGCAGTTGAATTTGCTCACAAGTGTCAAATTTTTAAACCGATATAATGAACTTAAACTGTCTGTTGGCTTTATTAATTGTCATTTAAATTGAAACCTCATTTTATAGTCATTCATGTATTTACTTCTTTATAAGTTCCATATTGAGTATTCGATGTAAAGAAATTTCTATAAAACACAAAGTTATCTGGTATTTACTTATTTAAGATTGCCAAAACTACGAGAGAAATCCAAAAACAGAAGCTCTATCATGAGAGATCTGAATACTGATTCAATAATCATTCATTTACATAATCGATTATTATTTTCAAAAATCGATAAACCGAATTTCCTGCATTCGAAAATTTTGCCAAATATTAACTTACGATTCACCGCAACTCCTAGAAGTATCAGTACTAACTCTATCTATAAATGCCTTGTGTATGCCTATTCCCTTCCATTTTTTCTAATAATTCTGAAGGTAAACTTATATTAACTATTATGTATTTAAAAAAATACTAAAAATGCACCGGTGCATAGTCTCTTCGTAGCTTTGTTTTTATCTCTGCCCACTGCACTCTTCAGTCCAATAGAAGTCATGTCTGGCAAGTTAGTCATCTCTGAAGTATTTTTATATGTTAAATAAATAATTTAGCATATAAGAAAACTATCTAATTACAATAGAACGTACCAGGTAATCCAAGAGGAGGTGTTCCTAAGCCCAAACAACGCATTCGCCATGCGTCTTGAAGAAGCTGTAGGCGCGCCTGCTTGCGCCACTTAGCTCTCCGATTTTGAAACCACACCTGAAAATCATTACCTATATTATTAATCTCCTTTCTTTGCCTTAATTATTAAATAGTAAATTATTATTCTTAAATATTTTCTTAAACGTTCAACAAAAAAAGAACGGTAGAAACGTGTACTCCTATCATAGACGCAAATTTATTATTTGTAAATTATCAAAAATGCTTCTTCATCATAATAAAAATAAACTTTTTGTATAATAAATTCAATTTAGACTTTAATTATTTAATAATAAGAAAATTAAATGAGTACTTATTCATTATTACCTAGCTAATAAGCGGAAAAAATTGGTACCGTAGATAAATTAACTTGGTTGATATATGTTATGAATTATAATTATATTTAATGTGCAAAAAGAAAAGAAAATAATTTATTTTAGGCCAAATGATAAAACAAAATCTTTCAATAATTATTTTTCGAGGCCTTTTATATACGTTATTACAAAAATAAATGGACTGATAATTATTTTATTTTGCTTTCATGCTATCCCTGAAGATTTTTAAGATTTGCTACACTAATAAAACAATAATAAAAATTTCAAAGTGACTTAAATGCATTAAAACTATCTTTTTTCAACGAAAATAGGATAATAATTAAGCTTTTGTTAGTTTAATCGTCAACGTATAGACTAATTTAACATTTATGGACCTACTTGCACTCTCGCCTCGGAGAGACTGATCCTCAAAGCAACTTCTTCCCTCAAAAACACGTCGGGGTAATGTGTCTTCTGAAACAACGATTCCAATTCGCTCAACTGTTGAGGTGTAAACGTTGTTCTATTTCTTCGCTGCCTGCGGCGACCGAACATATATTCAGTCAGCAAATCTCCCGGCAACGGAGACAAATACGGCCCGGCCATTGTTTCCAGCACTAAATCAATTATAAACTAAACGAACAAAACAAAATACATAATTTGTTCCAATGTCTCTATAAAATTAAACTTCAATACTGTCTTCACAAACGGGTAACGTCACAAAACTTCACCGCGGAATTTCACTGACGAATGGACGACGTTCCGAGACCCGAGTGAGAGATAATCCGTGGTAGACTGTTTGATTCTGCCGGGGCACAGTGGTGAAAATCTCCCTAGCTCCACCCCTTCACAATACAATTGAGGTGCGCGATTGGCCGAGCGCGGCGGGGGTTGGAAAATCCAGCCAATCACATCACTCTGTAAGGGGTAGTATTTCGAATAGGTGTAGATTAAGTTATACCCGTAAATATAAATTCTGTATAAACGTGGTTAATTTAACGCCGTACCTGTTAATGAAATATCGGTTGTCAATGCACTAATTAAAATGTAATTAAGAGCGTCGCTATATTTATTCGAAATCGTGTGCTTTTGCAACTGACTTTACCTGCTTGGGTATAATAATTATTTTTGCAATGAGCATCCATTTATGCTAATGAAATTTTCATTTTAGATAAGTGGTAATTTTTAATCCGTACATTTCAATTATTTTTCCTGTCTGAAATCGAATTTTCTGACTTAAAAAGTTGTTTTTAAAATTGTACGGTTGTGCGGTTCATTTATAACATTTTAATTGATGAATTTTGCAAAGTATATTGATTTGTACCTCATATTTTTATTTTTTTTTTACAATAAAAACCATAACTTTAAATTAAATTGATCATCTGCATTTCATCTAATAAAAATACTCAGATTTTGTATAATATTGTTGTTGGTACTAATGTTTGAAACCAAATATTAGTTTTGACCACAGATAATATAATACTAGGTTTTGACCAACGAAAAAGGAAAGGAAGGACCTTTTCTTTTCGCGTTTCCAATACAGGTTCAGAATCATAAGGCCTTCGTCAAATTCACTATTTTTGGGAAATGCGTTATAAAACTCTCTCTATGTCCGAATTACCTATTAATCAAATAGAACAAATAACTGAAAATTACCGATGATACCGAAAAGCCTTGTGCATACGACTTAAGTATAGCCAATAAAATTTTCCAAAAACAATATCACATCAAGTATGGACAAAGTGACTGCAAACGAAGCCGCATGCGAACACAACACATAGAGCAATACGACAAGAGTAGCGAAGTCCGCTAAGTGGGTTGCAGATAACGGAAACAGCGATTACTGGGAGCAAATGAATGTTCCACCGCCACCCCCACATAGGGCTGCTGAAGTTAACTATTTAAGGTTAATAATTAGGGAGCATAAGGGCATGGTTAATGATACCCAATCAGTTATTACCGATTTTCGTTGCTGCCGTCAGTGAGTCAATAGTGGTGTCCACTGAAAATCAGTGTGTGAATTCCAGCTGTACCTGGGATTCCGTTTATACATTGAGTGGAGACCCAGTTGGGTAACACTCATTTGTTTACTTTGTTTGTTTATAATATGTCTGTAAATGTATGTGTAATGAGTTGTCCCAATAAATGATTTTTCTTTCTTTCTTTCTTAATACCAACCAAAAGAAAAAGAATTAGGCAAATATTTTTTTTAGTTTTTAAGAGAGATTTTTAACTAGTTCTAA
>LQNK01000073.1:220020-231005 GCA_001586405.1 Phoebis sennae | reverse complement strand
GGGGCGTGTGATGAAACAAAACTACCTCCGCACCTGAACAACGTAATAACTGCGCGAAATCAGTTTGAGTCGGGCTTGACGGGGATTGCCTTCATGCCTTGTTACTTTTAATTATGAGAATACTGTTTTTGTTTTGGGTAACCTATTTTATAATATTAAAAGCTTTTGTATTAAATTAGCCAGTTGTGTTAAATTATAATGTTATGTTGTATTTAATTTTTATTTGAAAAATCAATTTGATTGTTTGTTACTTATATTATCAGATTCAAGATTGGTATTTTCTTGTATTTGTTTTAACGCGAGTACTTTCCACACTATTAAATAAAATACTTTTTAACGGATTTAAAGGCGGTTTATTATACACGTTTGAGAATATGAGATGACAGTTGTCTTCATGCGTGTTTCAAAAATTGTGTAATTACCTCCACTTATACACCTCCACGAACATAGTCGATTTTTATTGAAGATCCAAGATTTTTATTGATTCGCTATTATTGATATTAATTTCTGTATCAAGAATATTCTTTATTAAATAAACATTTTTAGTTACAAACAAAACAATTCTGTACTAAAAAGGATGAACGAATTAATTTTTTTATCACTAAACAATTGAAGGAACATTCGGATAAAAGAATATAAAAAGATGGCTGTCGCCCACTAAAACTCCGAATGTATTAGTGGTATTTTATCATCTTCATACATTTTAAATTTAATTGATTTCATATATCATGAATAACAGTGACCTTCATGTACTCTTTCAATATTTCATCAGTTCTATGAATAATTTCATCTGCATATATTAAAAAGTAACCTCGACTCACAACAATAGCCGACATAAATCAAAACATGCTCCTAAAAGCTAATTAAGCTATGAATTTTTCTTGTTATAATGACATACGTATACGTCATAATCTCACGATGCGAGATGATTAAATGGCTATAACACAATGTTTGGAGGGTCTTCCTTTGTGAGTGCCTCTCGACATGCTATTAATATGAAAACAATTCGTCCCCTGACGGTTACATGCGTCGGTACACTGCGGGACACAAGTAGAATGATAATAAAATCGTTCAAAGTATGAAATGTTTTTTTACATTTAATTATTTTTAAGATAATTGGATTATCATTTTTATGTCTTTTCCGCTATTTATTATTTTAATACTTGATAATTTTACATAGAGTACTATATAAATACAATACAGGTACAGATTTAAAGATGAATTTCGAAGTTACATATTAAGTGTATTTTCATATTAAATAAATGTCAATACTAGTATAAAATTAATAATTGCTTTGTAGTAAGGTAATAAACATTCTTTAAGTCGTAATACTTAAAAAGGAATATAGAACAATAGGTCGGCATCAGCAGTGGTTGGCTCTATCCCATTTCATGGTAAATAAGAAATAACTATATATGAAAACACAAGGTAAATTTATAGATAAATCAATCGGTCAAATTTTGCAAAGGCGAAACTCCACAATAGATTTTTCGTTACAATCTAAATATTAAAATAATGCCTCAAATTGTAGTAAAAAGCTCTCTAATATAGATAAATGTCATAGTTACAACAAAATAATTGAAGGCATTTCAAATATCCGAACGTATTCAACATAATAGATTTAAAGATGCGTACTTTATCGCCAGCAGTGTACACTAAACGTTCCCCAAAGAGTATGCATATGCGCACCGCCTGCAATCACCGATTGCTCCCATTGTGGCGCAGATTAAAATTTTAGGGTTCAGCCGCTAATGTGATTGCACTCTTCTCACTACGGAACCGGCTCATGCGATCACAGCTATTATACGGGCGGCGTGTATTCATCACAAATCAAATTTACAAATTTGACGTTTAGGCCGGTCATTTGTTGTTGAGGGGGACGGTTCATAATGTCAGTTCGTGAACACTGCATAAGTATGCGTTGGTCAATCTTTGATTGATTGTATTTCAATGTGATCAGGATAACTGAAGTACTAAAAGATATGGGTTATTATGCTTAATAAATTCATAATTATGGATTTTATTTTTAACTTGGTAATATTATTTAAATCCATTGAAGTTATTAAATCTCAACGTCGTGAATGTGTTACTGAGTTATCAATATTCACCCAACATTATTTAAGAAATTTACTTAATTAGTGAACCACTTTGTAAAATACTTAATAATTGTTAAATAATAATTGTTTTGAGCTACCATTTGTTATTTATTATATTTTGTAACATTGTGTCAATCATGCATAAAGTACTGCACAGATTTAGCATTTTTTGCAAGAAATTTACGCTTTTAAAATTGTAAAAACCACCAGTAGAAATTTGTAGGTAGTCCACGTGAGTGAACATAATAATTCTATTAAACCATGATAATATTATAAATTATCATAAAGAACTTCATATCCATATATAAAGGTAAATATTTTTTCAATATACTCTATTGAAAGATCGATTAACAACTCTCGTTCAATATTTTTTATTATTTTGTCATGTAAGACATTTTTCATATAGACCCAAATTGTGCTAAAATCTTCACAAATCTTTATTTCAAACAAGACGAATAACAAAGCAGCAAACAA
The DNA here is from genome assembly GCA_001586405.1 of Phoebis sennae. Lineage (NCBI taxonomy): Eukaryota > Metazoa > Arthropoda > Insecta > Lepidoptera > Pieridae > Phoebis > Phoebis sennae. The sequence goes on along the minus strand of LQNK01000073.1, from coordinate 228,435 downwards.
AACAGCCGATAAACTATGAAAATTAAATGCAGCCCACCGATTTCCATTACAACTAGAAAGATTTTAATTTCAATTCCCATTTTTCTATAGCGAGCGATGATTGAATAGGCAAATTGATTGCAAGGCTATTGTTGGGGGATGGTATCGACGCTGCAAAGTTGATTAAACCAGCGACCGTCCGCATGCTTACGGGCGCATCTCGTACCCGATCGCCAATTGTTTTTGCCACTCAGTGTAATTAGAGTTTTTTGTAGTTTGGCTTAGGTGGAAAGTGTTAGTAAAATTCGTGGAAAATTAGATCTGTGGAAAGGTTTAGATAAGCGCGGTACGCGTAAACTAGTAGTAGAGATGATTTTATTATGACTTTTTGGTGTCAGGCCTAAAAGACTTTAGATAGTAGCGTTCGGTTGGAAGGAGATTGGATTTTAACGACATCAGTGGCGACGTCTTGGGTTAGGGCCAAATACTTTGGGGTTTTACCGCAGTGAGTAAGTAAATCAGTAATGTTTTGCTGTCACGTATATGATCGATGTATAATCATATTTTAAAGAATACAGTCGTTGCACGAAACTGTCACACAAACAGCGTCCCACATCTTCTTCGATAAATGTCAAAATTTTCCGTTCATATTGTGGGACATTTGTTTCAAGGATGTCAAAAATTTGTTCGAGTAAAATTTAACAGAGTATTGTTAATGTTGTATTTAAAAAAGTTTTCTTACAGAAAATAAATTTTTACTCTCTAGTAATGTGAAACATAAACTGTTCATCTTTCGCATCTCTATTTCAAAAAGTCATGATTTTTACTTCCCAGTCTGTACATAATTTGACAGCCCTGAAGCTTTTTTGATAACGTCAAAAATCATGCAACCACTATTATTTTTACACTGTGGTATACCGTAATCATTACCGTATTTAGTAATGGCGTATATTTTATTATTTATACATTTAAGCTAAGCGTCCACAAGTCAGTATCGTACGGGTTCATTATTTGTATAGCGTTCCGTTATCCGTACAATGTGGATCAATGAACACATTTGTGTGAAATTCTATATAACGAATATTACGATGCTTCTCCTTAAGATAGGTTTGTCTTCAGCTCTGATTAAGTTACCACAAAACAGCTGGAAAAGTTTTTAATAAGTATAATTATTAATTACTTAAAAACAATTTTAAATATACACGCGTAGTCTATAGTATACAATGTAAAAAGTCTGTATACAATGGTAAAAAAACTAATTGGATACTCCAATGAATACACGGTACAGGTTTTGAAATTTCGAATAAAATATTCCATAAAAAATACATAAAGAACCCGCGAAAGCAGATTATCAATAAACGTTAATGCGAACATCTCATTTCAAATAAAATATCCTGGGAAATATAAATCACTTGATTTCCATTCAGCTCGCATTTTGCCCGCGTTCATTCAATATTTTGGTATGAAATAAATGTATTGAATATTCGATATTAATGTATTCAGCGGCGCCGGGCCGCAATTTTCATTTTGTAATTTTTACCATGCTCCCATTTGCTTGTCAGCGGTCGTCAACATGTAGCTTTATTTTAGATTAAATTTACTTGTTTTAATTAAATGTCTTACAAATAAGTAATGAGTAGGATATTAATATTTTCGCGTATTTAAGTATAATAGAATTGTCATAGTGTGAGACAATTTGGAATTCATTAATTGTCCTAATTGGCTAAAATATCCATTGTAATAGGTATTTTAATCAAACCTTTTTATAATAATTGTTTTTTTTTCAATCCGACAGACACTTCAATGATGTCTGTCGGACTTTCAATGTTCGATTAGGCTTAGTCATGTAACACAATTTTTGCAATGATAAAACCCATATAGCAGTTTCACATAAGTATATATATTTTCCGTTTCTATTTAATCTAACTGAAAAATAATAATTCTCCATAACTAATAACTAACTAGCTAACTATCGATACCTAACAGCCTAACACCCGTATACATAAACATAATTCACACAGATGCATTAGAAAACAAAACCGTAATTTTCCTTCGACGTGGCACATAAGGTGCATTATAACGTCTTTGTTAGTGCAGCAGATTGTTAGTCTTTTGTTATCTATTCAGCTAGGCTCCCTCACTATATGACAGTGTTAATTAGTAGGTGCGGTGTCGCGGGCGTCAGCGAAGTAATCAATCTTGCACCTGCGTCTGCGGATCTAGGTCTTGTGGAGGGGATAGCATTATGAGATAATCACAATAACAATACAAGAGAGTAGTTCTTTAATTTTTTTTTTACAGCAAGTAATCAGGGTTTAGGTCTTGTGGAGGGGATAGCATTATGAGATAATCACAATAACAATACTGGAGTTCTTGTTATTTGTATCAGTAATCATTAAATTAATGGACAAAAGGAACAAACCGTAACAGATCTACAAATTATTGTAGAATATATGGAGGATAAAGATTCATGGCTTGTGTCAGCTAATTCTAAAACAGGATAGTTGTTAGCCAATGATTGTAAATATTTGTAAAATAAGCCAAATATTTTAAAAGAGTAACTATTGAGTTTCTTGCCGGTATCTTCTCGATAGAAACGACTTTCCGAACCGGTGGTAACTTAAAAATGACTATTCTTACGTACTTTGTAAAAAGTTTACAGAAAAAAAAATTAACATGAAAGTGCTCGTTGTACTCATTGTTATAAAATTATTTGATTGATTAAAAATTAAATGAAGTGGACTTTTAGGGTATCTCTAAGTATTAGCGTAAAGATTTAAAACCAATGACGTTCTTGTTTTTACCGATTATCCTTTAATTGACTGGGCGTCATCGTAATCCCATAAAAAGAATCTACCTATAAAACGTGATCCTCATCTTCAATACTATGATGTAACTTTATTCTTCTGAAGGGCATGTGTTATAGAACGTTTATATTAATTGGTAGGTTTTAACTAACATATTTTAAACACAAATACAAATTATCGGTGAAAATGAATACATATTCAGTTTTTATCACCCTAACTTTTGCCTTGGACAATGGCCACTATTAGTAATTTTTAAATCAACATTTACTAGTTAATATTAAATTATGTTGTCAGCATGATATGTAACTAGATAACACAACCTTTACATAGGCGAATTATGTGTTTGTTGTAATATTTTTTGTAAACCACTATAATGAAGACGGTGTTACTCCCCTTTATCTTCAGGAACACGGTTAAATTACACGTCTCTTACGATTACGGGCTCGACTGCTACGAGTTGCCCTGTTAAGACCTGTGATTCATCCTTTTGTATATGCCATTGCTGTTTCCACATATGAAGATGCAGACTTTTTTCAAACACAAAGTCAAAATCAAAATATTTATTTTCCAAATCCGGCGCGTTGAGAACGTCATTAATATTTACATAACAAATAAATAAATTTTTCGTACATATTATGTCTTATATTGGTTACAATGAAACCAAAAATTGTCATTTCAAAGGCGTTTCCAGTAACTCTACGCCCCCATTGCACCTTTCTTGCGGCTACAAGCTCACCTGGTACAATCTATGTAGTGCATTAGTTGATGACGTCACGGTTCCTCTACCGCCATATTGTCACACGTGGTAATCCCTTAAAAGATTGAGGTACCATTTCTGAGGTGCCCTGAAAGCGAGATATGACACATTGTGTAAAAAACAAAAGAGGTCATATAATGTGTGGTTAGGTGTTAATATTTTAGACAGGCCTTTTCGTACTTTTAACGCACTGTATATGTTGTTATATTTGTAAAGAAAGAGGTACTAGTATACGTCTGTGAGAGTGAGGTTTGTTTGTGTGGATTTTTAGAAAGTAATTTAGTTTAATACCTCTCCTGTTACCCCGACATGGAATTGTATCATACAAGTTTTCAGCTTGCGTCAAACACCTCCCCAAGAATATTAGGTAGGCTGTTAGGTAATTTTCATGCCAAATGCTGCTCTCAATTAAACTACATTTCTTTCTAAAAAAAATATCGACACAAACAATAGTATTAGCGTAGTAGTTCTAAACCCTTACCTATATGCATACCAAGTTTCATCATAATTGGTTTAATGGTGTTTGCGTGAAAGAGTAACAAACATACACACATACTTCCTCATAAACTTTCGCATTTATAATATTAGTATACTATGATGATTATTCGTTCATCAGTAAACGTGAAAGTGAAACAAGAATGGGTCTCAAATATATGAAAAATCTTACCGTACAATGCAAAAATATAAACACAAATATGAAACATCTGAAATGGAATTAACTATATATAAGGAAATTCGTCTCAAGACGTCGACTCGCGGTTCCTCCATTCCAACCGAAATAGAACTTAGGAATCACAAAAGAAATCTCAGAGAGTAAGTACATTATGATATCATGAGATATACAAAGGATCCCGTCAGTGGAATGCAAGAATAAGAAAGGGCGGCATATGCCCAACGTGGCATTGTAACTAGAGAATGGGAAGAATTTTATAATACGTAAAGGTGCGAATACATTAGGCAGGCCATATAGAAATAACGCTGTGTGTTCATTGTGTATGTTTGTCTACAGTAATATTATAAAGAGATAAATTTTGTTTGTTTGTAATAGGCTCAAAAACTACTAGAACTATCTAAAAAATTTCTTCACCATTCAAAAGCTACATTATCCACGAGTAACATAGACTATATAACATTATGCTACGGGAACGAAACTGCGCGGAATAGATAGTGAGATACATAATAAATACGTTATAATCTAATGTTTAGATGACCAAAGAAATAGACAAAAAAATATTGCGTATCTTTGTCTTTTTTGGAATGCATCTTGTCAGTTATTATTACTGACAATTTGACCATAGCGTACAACGCACCAAATAGTCGTACAAAATAGCTCAATCGCGAACAAATGTGCATCGATTATTGTATCAATAAACCAATTAAATGTGCTGTATCAACTACTTTATATCATCAGAGACCATAAGATAATTTTCATTCTCTCTTATAACACAAATCGATACTAGATAAATATTCAATTTGTATACATAACTACTGAGTAACGTAGCACCATCAAGTCGTCCAACGTAGGCCGTAGCACAATCACGATGCGCCTTAAACGAACGAATGTGCACCCATTGTTATACCAACAAAATATCCCAATTACGTTGCGGTGAAAAGAATATAATCAAAAGTGATCTCACTCCTGTAAGGACAGGGTGGGCGGGAGCAGAATGAAAAATTTTAATTTCGAATGCAGTTTGTTAAAGAGCGTACAATAATACGCTCCGAGGAATTATTCAGCGGAAAGTAGATAATGTACAAAAGGGGTCCAAGTTTTTTGTTTGCATCTGATAATTATTGCCGGTTCGCTATTGTGGAATTTTTAATGTTACATGATAAACATGAATATAGCTGAAATGAATGCAAATGAAATGCAGTTTACTTGGTTTGCTTAACGTTACGTAAACAATGGTATTGGGGGATCTTTTATAAATATTAAATGGTATTTAAACTTTTGGCTTAAGTATATGGGTACGAAGGATGTAAGAAGTTAGTTGTAAAGGGGTTACGCCCAACTACAAAAGAATAAAGATATCGGATTTTAAATTTGATGGATATCTTAACTCCATATGATCCATACATGGTAAACCTAAAACAAAAAGTCTAATTTTCACAATTTGGTATTATTTAGAAATTCGAATAATTTAAGTTATTAAAAACATAATTATTGTCTCTGTGAAATAGATTTTAATACATTGAAGATTCCTTTTACTAACGAATAGGTGTTTCGTGAGTCAATGTATAAACAGAAGATACAACTTAACAACGTTGCATACAACAGCTAACAGGTACATTTAAAATTCAAATCAGTCCAAACACATTTAGCAAGGTGAAAACCGAGTATAAATGCAAAACCCGAGCGAGGTAAACTAATGTTTTTAGGACGAGCTCTAAAGCAGCCCTTTGAGGCGTCCGCAGCGATAGTGATAGTGACCGTGCTGCAAAAACCAGCCATCCTTTAATTAACATGCGGTCAAAGATTGAATTCACTCAGGGTGACTAGTATTTTCAACGAATTTTGGTAAAATTTACAATATAAATTGGAATATAAGCTTTTCATAACCATCCATTCGCAGTTTGCGTGTGCCGCACTAATACTGGTTTGCGCTCGACATTTGATGAAGTCATTTAATAATATCTTTACTAATATTGGCATTTTCTCACTTTCAATTCCAAAATTTAAAAATTTCTATATATAAATTTCTACATATAAACTTCTTCAATTTTTGCTCGCCAAATAAATCTTGTTGTTTACCCTTGTACTAACGATGCTTAATTGTATCTATTACTTTAATTTTTTATTTTAATTCCTGGACAGCGTTTTGGGCTGCATCATTGTGTATACCTAGTAGTAGTAATTTTATGTAAATTAAAATAACGACGGATTGTCGAAGTATCTTTTTGGTCAAACTAGTTTCATAAAAAAAAAACATTGATATGAACATGGACATTTGACGATATAATATCGAAGTAGTTTTTCACAAGTACGCTATCTTAGTTTATAGTGTTACTATTTATAAACAAAAAAATACACGCCATTAAACCAACTGAATTTACGTAAACACTGAAAATCCTTACAAATTTTTTCAAGCTTAATTAGTAAGGTAAAACCGATTTCCACACAAGCGGAGCGAGCTAAACTAATTTTTCAACATGTGCTTAAAGATTGGATTCCTTATACGACAAAAATAACAAGCTTTTCCAATTTAATTTATTATTAATTTAATTCAATATTTAATGCGTGATCCAAACAAATTATTTTCGATTTCTTTGTGTGTGTCTTTTTTATATCAAATTGGATCTTTCTTAATGTATATGTAGTGTGTAAAAAATATAATAGTCGTGCGCATATGAGAAACAAAGCTAATACATATTGTAAAGTCGTGTAACTTTCAGGTTTTTATCTACCAAGTTTCGAGAGTTACTATTTAACGTTTTCTTTTGTTAGAACAATATTAAATTATTATTTTATAAACATTTATATTTTGTAAAAACTCCTGGTTTAAAAGATGTTGGAAAAGATGAAAGTTTTTTGGCCAAATACATTCTTTAAAATTCTCCAAATACATTTACACTCCATCGACAAAAAATAAGCAATAACTTTAAAATCCCGAAAAGCGAGCAAGTTGGTGACCCTAATTAAAGGAAATTCTATCACAGTTCATTTCGAGTAATTACTTTTACGTTTCACTTTTGCCGGCTAATTCGCAGACGGTTTAGCAAGCGGTCGGTCAAAGCTATCTTGCGCTCCATTTCATTTATCTTAATTAATACTTTAACGAATTCACAGTTAAATGTGGCTTATCGTATTTTGGAATAGGTTCTCTTATTTATAGCTTGATCAACTGAATAAGTGTTAAAAAAAAGGAACGTGAAATGAGACGCATGAAAAATTAAACCATAAATTAACAATGTCTCCTAAAGCAATAAAAAGGGTATTTCTTTTGTTTTTTAACATTGCTATTAAAATTAATATGTAATTGATTCAATAAGAAATATTTTTTAAAGAAATATTAACTTTCCTTTTATTGAAACTATACTTAGTCAATTGTTTATAAACAAGCAAATTCTTGCAACAAAGGAGATATTCTATAACAAGTACATATGGTAAATTTAAATTTCATGAAAGGATTTCGCCAGGAAAAACAAACTGTAAATTAATATTGTTACTGAATAGTATTTTGAATTACTTATTTTAATTAATTATTTTAATTCTTAATTAATTTATTTTTAATTAATATCCTCAGCCATGTCCCATTTGTTCGACATGGCCATTTTATAAATCACAAACACCAATCTTTTTATGCATTTATTAAAGGTCCCAAAAATAAACTCTTTATGCGATTACAAAATGGAATCCCACAAACGTCACAGAGCCGTATTACGTAATTCAGACAACGTCCGTGGCAGGTCGTCCCCAATGAAAATGTGGGCTTAATCACCTCGAATTGACTCTGGTCTCCACCACAACGTGGAAAATCATTACGTGTTTATCTTTGAAGTGTTTCAGAATGTAATACTGTTTAATTTTATGTTCAACTTGAAATTAATTGAATTAAAATTAATAATTTGTTAACTAGCTTTTCACCTGCATATAATATCTCCCTTATCGTCCTATCTATGACCTTTCTGGAGTCTCAGGCAATCTCTGTACAAAGTGATCCAAAACCGTTCATTAATTTAGAGGTGAAGAAGAGACAGACAAACAGACTTTTGCATTTATAATATCGGTAAGGATAGTCAGGAAGTATGGAGGAATGTAAGGATAAGGATTGTTGAATATTATCAGCCTTTTTATGGGTTAGCATAAGTTAAATCCACTGAACAAATTTTAAAACAATATGAGAGATATTATTTTCTACTAGCAGTGAGCAA
>LQNK01000073.1:200800-218842 GCA_001586405.1 Phoebis sennae | reverse complement strand
GTCGTCTCCAATGAAAATGTGGGCTTAATCACCTCAAATTGACTCTGGAATCCACCACAACGTGGAAAATCATTACGTGTTTATCTTTGAAGTGTTTCAGAATGTAATACTGTTTAATTTTTTCTATTCAACTTGAAAATATTTGAATTAAAAATAATAATTTGGCGGTATAAAATACTAGCATTTCATATTTTAATCTTATATCTCCCGTACCCGTCCTATCTGTCCTTTCTCGAGATTCAGGCAATCTCTGCACAAAGTGATCCAAAACCGTTCATTAATTTAGAGGTGAAGAAGAGACAGACAAACAGACAGAGTTACTTTTGCATTTATAATATCAGTAAGGATAGTCAAGAAGTATGGAAGAATGCATGGATAAGGATTTTCAAATATCATCAGCCTTTTTATCGGTTAGCATAAATTAAATCTACTGAATAAAAAAAAAATATGAGAGATGTTATTTTCTACTTGCAGAGCAATCAATTAATAAGCTACTTTTTGAAAGTAATTGCTATATGAAGCGTGAAGCAATAACTACGAAATCGCTTTTCGTAGTTACAAAAACACACACTGGCGTGCATTTGTCACAGACAATCGATGATATATTTTTATTCAAGTATTTCTTACACGCATAGATATTCTACTTATAATTTAAATTTATTATGGTCTAATTTTAAAACTTCGACCACTGGGTGACCAATAGTCTAGACTCTAGACTATAGTGAATTATTCGATAAGAAATTGAAACACGGTTTGTTTCATTTTCTACGTTATTCAGGGAACGCGGACTTCAATGAAAATCTGGCCTTAATTACCTTTTAATGAATTGACTCTGGGCTCAACCGCATCCCGTACGTGGAAATTGTTCAGCTTACGTGTTTATATCTGAAACATTTACTGTTCTTAAATAATTATACAATTAAAACTAAAAAGTTTTCTAAGCTATGACTAGTTAGAAGACGAAGCCCTTATTCGCTTACCATAAATTAAATCATTTCTTCTAATCTATCAAGATGAATTGACGTTTGAACAACTAAAATAAGCCTATATTCTTTTGTCTTCGGTAGTAAGAGACTATGTATAGATAGAATTTATATGATACTAAAAATTGGAGAACGTGGGGTGTTTTCGGTTAGGTAGCTAAAGCCGAGTATGGTTACGTTCTTTGAGAATTAGACGTATAGGTAACCTTTAAGATGTATTATAAACGGTGCCAGCATAATTGAATAAATTAATATAAACGTTTGTAAAATGAGACTTGTCAAAAGAAGACCGTCTACTACTAAATTGATTTTTTTTTAATTAGCTTTTAATGAATTGACTATGAGCCCAACCGCATCCCATTTGTGGAAATTGTTGTTATATTATATTATCTTTGAATTATTATCGAGTTTTACATTTGCTTTCCAACTGGAAATATGATTATTAAATAAACTGAACCTAATTGGTTTATCTTAGAGTGGATGACTGGAAGATGAGGTCCTTTTTTCAGTAAGTATAAAGTAATGTCAGAATAATAATTGGTTAGCATAAATTAATATATTTCTCATGGGAGATGGACCGACGTTTGACCATGTTTCTGATATAGTGTCGCATACCTCATTTTAGCACATCTGCATCTGCCTAATTTGAGTGACTCAACTCATAGTGTGAATAGTCCCATTTTAATTAGTCACTCTTCGAAGTGATAAAAATTATAGTTCTTTGAAAAAGATGAGCCGGAGAATTCGATAGCTTTGGAACCTCGTGAATCCAAATGTGAAATTAATTTATCTAATTATAAGCATAGGTATTACGGTATTGTTTGTTAAAACTCGCAAGAATAATCAACTAAATGATTCGTTTAGCTAAATGAAACTAATCTACTTATTACGTCGTTGCGAGAACGTCCGAGGCATGTAGTCTCCAATGAAAATCTGGCCTTAATTACCTCGTAATGAATTGACTCTGGGCTCCACCGCAACCCGTACGTGGAAATTGTCCAGCTTACGTGTTTATCTTTGAAATGGGTTCTTTATTGTTCACGTTGGATTTAACGGGCATTACTTGATTTGTATAGTTTTTGCTTAAAGACTATAATGTGATACCTATGTTGTTTTTTGGAATATTGAAAAACCTATATAACCTCCTAAATTTGATCTATAATGCGATTTATATTTTCGTTTTTTCAGATAACAATTTAGGGTGCTGAAATGTTTTGCATTACGCTGTATGACGTTTATTATCGTAAGGCACAAAATGCTAAATAGATTTCTTTGAAAAGTTTTTTATTAAATTATGTGACTTAGTTAACATTTAACTAATTCATGCTTCCACTGAAAGTGTCGGAATAAAATTTGCTATCTTTAGCTTTTACAATTATGTCATACTAGCCGAACCCCGCGACTTCACCCGCGTAACTTCTGATCTCATGGCAACTTCGGGATTAAAGTATATGTTATTTCGAACCCTTACCTATATGTTTACCAAGTTTCATCATAAACGACTCAACAGTTTTTGCGTGAACTAATATTATAAACGCGAAGTTTGTGAGGTTGTACATTTACATGCATCCTCACAAACTTTTATTATGTATTTGTTTTCTATGACCAATGCGTCTATGTAAACGAACAATAGAAATACGTTATAATTTTATGATAGGTCTAGGATCAACGCATGAAAAAGTTTGCTTAGTTATTACCACATACGAAGTCATATGCAGCAATAGCCAATGGCATAAAAATCACGTATCCCCAGTGTTACAAGCGCAGACATTTGCGTAGCATTGAGAAGCGATCATCTGCGAGGTGGGGGGGGGTGGCAATTATTGAGCAAATGTAATAGCAGCATTGTGATAGAGAGCACTGCGCTCAGCCGACAACGTTGATTAGTGCTGCGGTGCGGTGGAGTCGCACAACACAACTAACTCGTTTAAAACTTTATATGCAATATCAATGTTTTACATAATAACCTAAGGATTGTATGTATATATTTAGTTGTGCTAATTTCTGCCTTACACCACCTGCTATTAATTTTATTTCATTTATGGTTGCCTGGAAGAAATGGGTCACCAATTGTGCATGTTTTTTATTACTACTTATATGTTATTTTTCCTGTTATCCTTTATTCTTTTGGTGTGTGCAAGAAAGCATATTTTCATTTCATTTCACAACAAGGCCAATTTACCAACACAATATCTCAGGCTATATTGAAGCAGTATGAGCGTGAATGTCATCCGATTGAGCCATACAAATATGTGTTTGTGTACGCATAAAACATACACAATATAAGGTCAGTCATGCTTATCTATTGTAGCACAACTTGCTCACTTTGCTACAGTCAATGATTCTTCAGAAAACTCGAAGAAATAATAGACCATGTTGATCAGAAGATGTGAACCCATTTATTCATTTTTTGCGACTATGCCATGGATTGGACGCGACATAATTCTTTGGGCATGAGTGATTCTACGCTAATCTAGAGTTGATGGTATTTATTGGTATAACGTGCTCCAACCTCTTTCTAGTCCATTAAATGTACAATTTCTATGATAACATTTCCAACGCCAATACATTACATTTTAAAACAAAATAAAATTATATATTATCCGAGAAATATAGTTATACAGATATTGAATGTAGTCTAAAATATGAGAATAATAAAAGAGGAATTAAGATTTGTTTGATCTGAAAGTGGAATTTACCTTTCTTATTTACACTATCCATACAAAATATACGTACTTAATTAATATTATTTCAGAAAAGTTTATTATAACAAAATCCTACTTATGAACTAAAACATAGAGCTTTTAATAAGTATATTATTTGCTGTCAAGTCCAATTCTCCTCTCTTTTACAAGTATCCAAGTAACTTCAAAATCAAATTATTTTTATTTACTAGCAATGCATAGCGCCTCCATTGCAATTTCTGTTCCTGATTATATTTGCGACGAGCCACGAACACGCCCTCTTCCATCCCCTATTATATTAACAAAGTATTACAAAACGGCCTATTTACCCTCACACAAAGCTTTAAAAACAACCCTATCACCTTATTCATAGAGTACATTATCAATGAGCACCTTTTATTTTATGTAAGCACATAAATTCACGCAGTTTCGATTTGTCTATAAAATAATACACTTTGAGCTTTGTCTGAGAATCATTGAGAGGCAAGTGATGTTTTAGCATTCAATGAATTTAATTAATTAAAATCCGCTTTTGTTGGTCGCTTTTGATTAAATAAACATTAAAATATTACTTGCCTTTTGTTGTTTGATTATTATTGATGCAAAAGAAGTTTATTAATCTTTTGAAAGTAAAATAATTTTCCTTTTACATAAATCTGTCAGGTACATCATAATTATAATTCTATTACTTTCATTTTGTTTTAATTACTGATTTATCCCAAAATTGTTGAATTTTAGAAATATCAAAATTAAAAGGCGGCTAAATGGAATATTAATTATTTACATATCTATTTATAGTAATCAGAATTTTGTTGAGATAATATTATGAAAGTATTGAAGGTTATTATGATAGGGATTGGAAAGACTATTAAAAATTAAATCGTAACCTTAATCGATATCTATGTAAGACATTTACACGAAGGTATGATGTTTGTAAAATATTGTTATAAAATTTATTAAAAATTGGATCAAAATATATTATAATTTTATCAAACATAATTTAACTTACCTTTGCAGTCCAATAGAAAATTAATTCGTTACATAGTTATCGTTAACTTTATTTAAGCAAAACTTTAATTATCTAAAAACTTTATTTATAATAAAAACCAATTGCGGCAAGGATTGGTCGTATGAAATGTTTATAAGTAAGTTAATGTTATATAAATTTTTGGTAAAATCATCAGAGGCCTAAACTTACAGGACCATTACAGCACGTCGATGTGAAGTGTGAACAAACGTCGACGAAAAATAAAAACATATCTTTAGTTACAATAACAAGTTTAGTTAGTGCTCTATATAGTAGTTTAAATACTTGACTTTCTTAAAATAAATTCAGTTCATAAAATCTTTCTTTATATTTTTATGCATGTTAATTTTTTTATTAGTGGATACTTATACAAATACATTCTTTACATCACACTATCTTACCGCAAAACCCAACCCAAAACACAATCTACTTCAATTGAAAAAAAAACATCAATTAACAAATTAAAATCAACAATCCTGTGTTTAATTTAGCTCTCTTCTTATAAATACTAATGGCCACTGGACTTCACAACCAATCTTCATATCCAAACCATTGTTCCAACATCATACTTACCCGTATTTTTAGCAGTAACTTAAAGTATGGCGTTCCGCGCAATTTCCAAATGTTCATATAAACGAACAATGGACGTTACTTGTATCTAAGAGGTTCTATTGTTTAATGCCACAATTAGTTGTGAATTCTCGAATGAAAGAAACTGCCCAAGTCGCTGGACAATACCCAGAATGAACCTACTTGATACTTACTACATGAAAATGTTTGATGAAATTTAACAAGGTATTTAACTGCAGTCATCATTATTGGTGCCTCTGTCTATTTATTTATTCAATTTAGCACATTCTTTGAATTACAGTACGAAAATATACCAAACTTCCGAAGAATACAATTATTACAAAGTTTTACTTCAAAGTATCGTACAACAAAGGTTTTATATTACCACCTTGTCCACCTTGTATTGGAAATGTCTAGTCTCTGTTGAGATTGTCCACTGTGGCTGAAATCGGTTAGGAACTATTATTATTATTGGGAATGTAAAAACCTATTTACACCCTCTTAAGTGCATGTGGGGTGGGTGCACTGCAAGCAACTTGCGTTCGGAGCAGGCTCTCCGCGGATAACGTCCGCCAGCGCAACTGTAATGGCACTGTGCTAAAACTATTGCAAATGATTATGGTGTTCATATGTGATAGGCTGCTGATATAACGAACAATTTTTTTGGCGACTCTACAAACCAATGCGTGAGCGACACATGTTGCCAAAGGTTAGGCAGGAGACATTTTTGCGTGTTGATGCGGTGCCGCGTTGGTGTCCTTTATTTCTCCTATCATTTAGTACTGGAAACTAAGTTTCATCACAGTGTTTGCGACCTTCAAAAACAACATTGTGACAGTCAGAACGATTTACGACTATTTTCATATTACGATTTTGAACGAAATCATGTTTCATTTACATGTTAAGAGGATTAAAAATAATAGCAATTAGATATCTTATTTAATATCTACAGGATTCAAAACTGTACAGAAAATAACCAAGACTGAGGAGACGAAGATAATAAAAATTATGCCTTTTTACTTTTATGTAGCACAATAGCGATTGTAATTTGTAAATAAATAGAATGATTAAATCATTATAAGAGTTATGCTTATGAAAATTTATTTATTTTTTAAATCTTCACTGTAATTGAACATAAAGATAAAGATAAAAATATTAACAATCTTAATCTTTTATTTGTAGATTTTTTTTACCACAAATAAAAGAATGAGGTTGTACATTTACACACCTGAAAAATAGGGACTGTAAGAAAACTCTGAAATCACTCATCACTGGAAAAAAACCTTTAATTAGGTTTGTATTTAAAAAAATATTAAAGTTTTCATAGTATCAAAACAGTTCGCCTCAATACGCCTTTTGGGCGGTCCGGTATTCTGTCCACGAAGCCGAATGATAGCCGCTGAAATATATTCACATACACGGAAATAAAACCGAGATAAGGTGATGCATTAGAAACACATTTTTTATATAATAGAATGATTAATTAAAAAAATATTAATAAAAAGGTTAATTGCATAGAGCCTGGTGAGGCACCATCACAATATTAAAAGTTTTGTATAATTATGTTTTACTTTCTTAAGCCCGTCAGAGATACTCATAGGTTTTTTGTGGGAAATTCACGTAGGCGAAACCACAGGTAAAAGTTAGCAATAACTTACAAATAGCGAATAAAATAAAGATAAAAAATTTGAGGCAGAGTGGGGATATAATTATTATCACCTTATGTTTAAAAAAATATAAAAAACAAGGACGCATATCACAGTTAGGCCGGCCACACACATGCTCAATTCTGAAAATCTGAATTAAGATTCTTAATTTAGAAAGGCCAGTAAACCATACAATATCGGCTTGCTCCACACTCATCCTGATTTTTTCAGATTCTGAATTTCTCAGATCGACCGGTAAGGATCGTACCGATGAATTTTTAAGATATGTGTGAGGCGAGGTGCCGTTATTTAAGATTCTGAAATCAGATTCTAAATTCAGACAGACATTCAGCATGCGTGAAGCCGGCCTTAATAAGTGCATCTAGATATCTAGATCCTCGCTAGACATGGCTAGACTCCAAACTCATATTCATAAAGCAACTGCCGAAACAGTGATCAATTTAGCAATAACAGCGCTATTTTTGTGTTTCACTGTACACACAATGATTTTAAGGGCTGCTTATGAATCAATTTTACTTTCATTGGCAATTAAATAGATATTTTCCAAAAACCTGGCTGGTATGATATCCACTAAAGAGATCAAACGTTTTTATTTATAAACTGCAATAAATCACGTGATTATTCTGTGTTTTTTTTTCAAAGTAAATTGATAATAACCGACATAAAAAGCCTATTTCGATACGGGTGTCTTTATTAATATGTACTTGTATAATTAGTTTGAATCCTAATTGTGACGGGAAATAAAATACAAATATTAATTTATTAATTTTATTTTTTAATTAAATTGTGGTAGCAATAGTTTTAATTAAAAAAAGTGTTACTTTAAAGAAGTTAAGTGTATTTTTATTAATGCCATAAAATCTATTCATCATTTTACACTAAACATAATATAATATTATCTTTGCTATTACTGTATCTATATTTTGAAATTCCTATAATAATTTTATAATAAAATTTTAATAGTAATAAAACAGTAAATAGCATTATACTTTTCCCCCAACACACGTAACTGGTCAGCCCTACACTCAAAATATATCTATTTCACATTCACCTAGACTCCATTGTTTATTAAGCCAAAAAAAGTTTCCATTTTCCTATTGTTATGCTCTTTTGTTTTATGAAATGCAAAGCTTTGGATACTCGGTTTTTATACAAATTGGGGAAGAGTTATTCGTACGCGAAATCTATATTCGTAGTTTACATGTATTTATTCTATCCAATTTAGTACGGTTTATTTTTATAGATGCAGAGAATCAAATTCGCCGAAAAAAATGTTTGGCAAATATTTATATGGTGTATGCTTTATCGTTATCTATGAATAGTAAGAAAATTAAGTTTGAAAAAATCTATAGAAGAACGTTTTTATATCAATGCAATGAACGATATTAAAATGTATGGCGAGTCTCTACTTAATAAACGAACAATGTTATGTAATAAAGTTCTTGTTTTATGTTTCATTGCACTTCACACTCCAAGATATTGTTTCTATTACAACAATACCACTCGTTTCTTCGCATCGCCCGTGTTAGTTGCATTCATGTATTGTATATGAACCTCCACCAATTGTCTCACAAGATTTGTCGTATCTACATTCGTGTGGACAATCAGCTCAAAGACTTTCAACTGTTCCAGAGCCTTCCAATCATCTTTGTGTCTAATAGCTACATTGAACAATTCGTTAAGAACATCCTTAGATTTCTTTATCAAACTCAAAATAAACCCAGCTTTGTATGGAGCCTCATCTCTGTGAAAGTCTTTTATCGATTGAAGAGATTTAATTTTCACTTGTGAGTCGTATAAAGTTTGGTCTACTAAAGTCGATATTTTGCTTTTAAGGTTTTCGTCTTTGTCTTCCTCATTCTCTTCAACGTTTTTGGAGGGAGGCGGATTGTCTAGTGTTCCAGAAACTAGCCAATATCTTCTACCATCTTTATTTTCTTTATTTTTTATTGTTGTTTCATAGCCACTACCTTGAAGTACATTTGGTTCTTTAACTCTAGCTATTGATAAGTCAATTAGATTTATCCCTTCGCAATAGCATATATTCACTAATCCTGAAATACAGTAATGTGTAAATTATAAGAGAACAATTATTTTTTCTTTAGTTTCATTTATACTATCAACTCCTTTTTTGGTAATAAAATTTAATTAAATAATTTAAATAATAAAAGAAAATAATTTTTCTATGAAGTATCCTTACCCACAAATACAAAAATAAACCACATCTTGATTGTAAAAAAATCATTAAACACCTCTTACTTTAGCAATAAAATCTTAATTATAAACACAATTTTAATGTACCTGCTAATTAAATATTATGGGATAATTTACTGCGTTAGTTCTTTTGTTCATTTAAATATTTGATTCACAATTTCATTTCTCAAGTATTGTTTGAAAAAATAAATTGTGATTTGTTATTATGTGTGATGACTAATGAAAGAAGAATTCTATACTTTTTTGTATCTGTTTTTGACATTATCTATCAAAGCCAAATTGTGCCGTTTATAATTCACATTAGAAATTTTAAAATTATTGTTATAAAATGACAATATCTCGTGTCTCAAAACGATTTTTATTATTAGTTTCACACAGATTTAACTATATTCAAAGGAGTTGCCACAATGTCTTCGGAATCAAAGATTTGCTACTGCCTGAGAAAGTAAGAAGCATGTTGATCTGATAGTTTAGAAAGTTAATCAATTTAATAAATTATCTGTTTAGTTAAAACATATTGTAGAAAAATGTCAGTAAGTGCGAGCTTGCTATTTATCCTAAATTTTTTCGTGTCACCTTACCAATTCATGGCTAATGCGCTTTTCCAAATACATATCAAGAAAATGGTCAAGACCAGAGATATTTAAGCATCATTATATCATTTACCAGCTTCCCGTGTCAGCTTCGCATCTATACTAATATTATAAAGCTGAAGAGTTTGTTTTTAGTGTTTGTTTGAACGCGCTAATCTCAGAAACTACTGGTCCAATTTGAAAAATTCTTTTAGTGTTAGATAGCCCATTTATCGAGGAAGGCTATAGGCTATAATATCATCCCGATATTCCCACGGGAGCGAAGCCCTGGTGCGCAGCTAGTATTATATACATATAAGCCTTCTTTCTGATTCACTCTATCTATTAAAACAACATTCTAAAGATCTGCACAGTACATCTAAGACAGTGGGAAGCGACTTTGTTTTACACTATGTAGTCATAATTATACTTAAAACACAATTAACTATTGAATTTTCAGCATGAACCGTTGATAATTAAGCAAGTAAGAAGCGAGGATCACAATGAAGCCATAGACATA
This sequence comes from Phoebis sennae, assembly GCA_001586405.1. Taxonomy (NCBI): domain Eukaryota; kingdom Metazoa; phylum Arthropoda; class Insecta; order Lepidoptera; family Pieridae; genus Phoebis; species Phoebis sennae. The sequence goes on along the minus strand of LQNK01000073.1, from coordinate 208,605 downwards.
ATCAAACAATATTATTTGTCTGAGCATGTCTTGGTACAGACCAGGAATATGGACATCAGAGAAGATCGTGCAATAGACGAGTATATTGCCAAGTTACTAAAGCAAGGTAAATAACTGCTCTGATTATACGCTGTATACCTTAATATTAGAGCTTTTTATTACTCTCCACGAGATTCTGACAAAAAGTATTCCATGAGCTAAATGAATAAATACCTAACTATACTTCGAAAAATATTTTGATTCAACCGGTGAGAGGGGATACCATTATTGTACTGTACGTTTCCATATTATGCCCAATGAAGCCTCTCTTCACTTTCCCCACTCGAAGCCCAACAGAATACCCACGATGTTCCTGTTGTGTAGATGTTCATGGGTAGGAATGATCATAAGCCATACTATATCGATCATAAAAAATATACATCTTCTTTTGTAAAGTATTGTAATCTTGTGACATCAAAACTGGAGACAAATTTAAGGTGAATGTCATAAGGATCTGATTTACATGATTCTTTATAGATAGGAGTAATAATTTACAGGTAACTCAATGTATGCAAAGACCAAAGACGGCTTAATCGCTGGGCTCTGTGTTAACTTTGCTTCAAGTCCGGTCGACCCCAAGAACCTTAGGAACTACGCTTTTTATAGACAGGTAGGAAACTTTACGTAAGATAAGATTCTTCTTTAATAAATAAATAAATAAATATCTGGGGCATTTAACATTACGCCATCTAGTTCCAAACTAAGCAAAGCTTGTTCTATGGAAGCTAGACAACTGATGGACATACTTAACATACTTATTTTGTAAATACAAACATACTATAGATAGATAAACACCCAGACGATAGAGAATTATAATGTTCATCATATCATAATTGCCACATCCAGTGCGCCTATAAGGTCGTAGTATTATTTTACAAAATATCAAACAATTTCATTGCTTAGTTACGTTTACGTTACGTTTTTCATAAATTTATATATCTACCATGTTTCTAATAGTACATATTTATGCATTATATTTTTGGTTGTGATTAATCTGTTACTTTATTTATACAGGATCCCAACACAAAAGACTTCCTTTACTTCATTGCCAAGCTACAGGAAACACCAAATTTATGGAACATTTACAAACAACCGAAGATTTTCGAGGTAAATGCCATATCTAGTATTACGGATGCTTATTAGAATCAAACGAAAATTTGTTCGTTTTACAAATATTTGACGAAGTATTCGATTTTCAAAATCCTTGAATGCTAGGTTCCACATATCGATATCGCATCGTATTTGACGGATCATATTATTGTTTACATGATCACATATTATGTTCGTCCGCTCATGAAAGGCAATGTTAAATAATATCAACAGATAAAGATGCTTACCGTGCTACCGGAGTATCGGCGTCAAGGTGTGGCTGTGATGTTAGCTGAGAAGTCCAAGGAACAGGCTCAAGACCAAGGTTATAATGTTGTAAGGATGGACTGCATTAATCCATATGAGTGAGTTTACTATGTTTTTTTAATTATAAATAGCACCACGGTTTTAAATCCTCAGTTTTATATAAATACTGATGAATCGAAAACCTTACATATCATACATATACACATAAAAGGTTTTGTTCATGAATGTTAAGCAAAATTATTAATAATGTGATATTTTATTGCTCCTTTCTGTGAGGGAACAAAAGAAATCTTAAATCAAATTTTTATCGTGTTCAGTAATTTTTGCGTAATTGGATAGCGTAGAATGTTGCTATACCTTAATATAAGCGTGTGTTAGTTTCACTAAAACATTAAAGTTACTACCGATTTGGCTAATTCAAATAATTTTGGAAGTGTATAAAAATTAGAAAAGTGACAAAAATTTAATTTAAGGAGGTACACCCGTGCGAAACAAGGGACTTAATAAAATTATACAGCCACTTCGATAAACATTTTTTCCACTAATTAAACACAATATGTTTAATTGATCCCATCAGAAGGCAACGACGATTCCCGACTTATAATAAGGCATAATAGGACGTAATATGATTATTAATTAGAATATAATTCTAGGAACCATATTATACGGGGTTATAAAATGTAAATAATATACTTTATACCAATCAATGTACCTCTGCACGTGTGTATGAACTAAATATGGTATTGAGGTCCATGCCCTAGTGTAAACGATTGATCGCAGGTGTACATCAATGTATTGCAAATGATATGAACTGTAATTATTTGTACGTGATTCAATAAATATTAGGCTAGTTGAATCATGTCTAATTTCCCCTAATAAAAGAATATTTCCTAAAGTTCATAGTTTTATCATTAAACTTGGAACGTTAAAAACGCTATCAGCCATATTTTTCGGGTTTTTTGGGATCAACTAGCCTATGGTATCGAAATGGAATAAACGAGAGTCGTTGGATGGTGATTACGTTTTTCTTTTGACCTAATATTATGTAGGTACGTAGGTATGTATAATATGATTCGAATTGGATATTTGACTTCCATGCACCTCCGTTTAATTTTGTACGTTTTTTCAAGAATTTTTCCAAAGCTCAAAGTCTAGATCATTTTTATTAATTTTAAGTTAAGGTACTTAAGAAAGGGTAGTAGTATAAGCGTGCGAAAAAGACATTTATATACGATGCAAAACGTTATTTACTAAGACTTACTTCTGCATGTAAAATGTTCGCTAAAAGTATCATCTAAATATATGTATGTAATCTTTTGTCTCCAGTTTCAAGATAGCCGAGCGCTGCATGCTCTCCTGCCTAGTAAAGTTTCCTTTGCACAAACTCCGCGGGCCGAACGCGCCGTTCGTCAAACGAAGCTCCGACCACAACCGATGTGTGCGTGTGTACGTACACGCACGCATACACACAGATCGATATAAGGAGTTACGCGGACGAGAGGATTTTGAGAATTTGTTGGAATGAGTACATAACAATGTGTTTATTATCTTGTATTGTCTGTTTATGTTGTTTTTTGAATCATTATTAAACCTATGGAAACAAATATGTTTTATTAAAAATATTGTGGACTGCTTAGGTAGGTGACGTACATAAAGTTAACAAATAACTTTTGTTACTAACTCATGATTATCTATTTGATGGGGGATACCCTAATAAATGACAAATAACTAACATAATGTATTTACTTCAAGACAATGGAATATAGCATATCTTCGTGCTTTGAAAGTTGATTTTGAGTGCTTCAGTCGTATTTTGTAGGGCGAATTGTGGCCCACGCTCCAGGCGACAAATTCCAATGATCGCTAAAACTGTTTCAAAGCAGAATGTAGCAGCGCAAAATTAGTAAAATGAATTTAATTAAATATTTCGTAATACGCCACAAGTAGTCTAAAAACAAATAATAGCGTGCATCCCGTCCATAAACATTGGCAAGTGACTGCTCGGAGACCTCACGCTACACTATCGCCTCTAGCGGCGAATTCAGACGCGTTAGCCCTCATTCAATAGGCTACAAATTTGTGGTAGAGGAATGCGAAACAGGTGTCCTTTTTTCTTTCGCTGACACGGTGAAAAAGTAAAAGTATTGTACAAGTAATGAACAATCAATTTTCAGTTCAATCATTCATCATTTCATTAATTTTTTGCCCCGTCTAAAAAGATCCGAGGCTGCTAAACTACTACGAAATAGTAGAATGGTTAGTAAATATTGGTCTCAGGAGACTACCATCGATGAACCGTTATTCAAACAAGACATATTCTGGTGCACTACAATTCCATACTGTACATCAATCTTTATTTAACCACTTATCACATATATAATAATAGTAATAACAGAGTAGTAACGATCACGATGGAATGTCGCAAGTTAAGCATTCACAACTAATAGCACTGAGTAAATTGGCTTTACAAGACCATAAAATTAGTAAAAAACTATAATTTTGATTTACAAGAGGAATAATTGCATCTTTCTTGTCTATGACTTTGTCTTTATTGTGTAACTAGTAGATCCACGCGGCTTCGCTGCCGTAGCATAATGTTATTTAGATAGCCTATAAAATATTGCCCATGTTACTCGTGGATAATGTTACTTACCAATGGTGAAAGAATTTTAAAAAGCGGTCCGGCGGCAGCGGTATTTTTAAGACTTTATTATATATGTCGTAGTTAACTCTGTTTTCTTTCCGGACAAATCTTTGTGGATTTGGTATTGGTTTTTAAAATGTGTATTTTCTTAAGAAAAAGCAATTAATGAGAGAGGGAGACAGGGGCCTAAACTAGGGAGATCCTAGTTCAGTTAGACTTACTGGTTTCTACTCGTTTGTCTTAATATGTGAATCATAACATTCTAATAATAATCTAGTGTAAACAAACGTTTATAAAAAATATATAACGTTTAATTAACTCCGACGCCATTACGATAAAATATCGTAAGATTATTTAACATTCACGACTTATCGTGTTATATAAATCTTCATGGTAAATAAATAAATAAATAAAGACAAGGGTATTGGCTGATTCCCAATTTGTATTATTATAAACTAGCCTTCAGTATTTAACTATTAGCGCTAGATTTGCGTGACTTGCCTTGCTTGAATACTATTTACTTTGTTCGTGCCAAGGTCCTAAAAACTGTGATATTTTGTACATGTTAATAATATAAATTACAAATTAAACTAAATTTGTGCTACTTTTGTTCAATGATATTCTTTATATGCGCTAATAAATTAAAAAATAAACTAGAATAGAAATAAATATGTTATAATTGTTCTTATGATTATATCACAGAAGCAAGGATTTTTTTTTGTTTTGTTTGCATCAAAACAATAAATTAAAATAATCACAATATTTATTTGTTCATATAACACTGAGTAACAGTTTTTAATATCATAGCACTTCATATTATAAACCTTTGCTTTGTAAATAAAACATATCACAATGAGATTCCATAATTAGTCTTATTTAGAAATCCTTACTTTCTTACTTAATATTAGGCGAAAGAAACTATGTCTGTCTGTCTCTTCTTCACACCTAAAACACTCAACCGATTTGGATGAAATTTTGTACAAGTATTGTTTGAAATTGAGAAATGACATAGGATATAATGGAACGGGGAATAATAATATTCAATAGAACAACAATGACCAAATCCATCCTCCATCAGATATTACTTTCTTTCACTTGGATAAACAATATAAATATAAAACAGGATATGTGTGCTACTATTCTATAAAGCTACTAACTAACAAAAAATATAGAGAGCATTCTAGACTAATTCCATTAAAGTCTTATTCAATCTATCGAGTATTAGTATATTAAATGAAAATACACTTCGAAATACTCGAATTTGCACCTTATTTCCTTACCACTACGCATCATAATTGTATTTACATCAGGTACGGTTTGAGAATATTTTCTATGAACCATTCTTCCGAGAACTTGAGGTGATCGCCAGGAACCGAGAGGAACACCAATTTCCCAGCTTCGTCCATTTTCTTCAGACCTAGACGATCCTGAAAACATAAAATATTATATTAATATTTTGATGAAATTAAATGATTTGACACATGATCGCGTGTGGTAATTATTAAAAATTACTTTTTACATTAATAAAAGCGAAAACAAAAACTTAAAGAAAATTAATTTAATTAACACATTCTTAAATGTGGAGGAACTATTAAAATTAAATTCGTATGATTTTCATCAGAGTTATACATATAGGTACCTTTACAAACACGCTTTATTATTTGGGAAAATTTCAGTAATTTAATGCAATTGTTTAAATATTATTCATTCAATGATTCAATGTTTATTAACCGCAAGATATAATGAAATTGAAACCCCATGACTACGGTAACAACTAACAGGAAATCGTATGAAAGTGCGTGAAAGTAGTTTCGCTTTATGTAACGTTAATCAAACTATATATCTTTATTAATTTGCGCACTATGTTTTTAATCACAATTCTGATGCTAAATTTATGAAATACTAGATGCTTCTTGCGGCTTCGCTCGCGTCAAATTTGATGCCAATATAGATTATAAAAAGTATCCTATCATCTCATCCTTCAATCTACCTAGACTATTATTATAAAGAGGAAAACTTTGTTTGTTTGTTTAGTTGGTTGTTATGAATAGACTAAAAAACTACTGCACCGATTTTAAAAATTCTTTCACTATTTCCAAGCTACATTATCCACGAGGCTATTTTTTATAGCCTATATAATATGTATAACATTATTAAACGGGGCGAAGCGGCACGGATCAGCTAGTAACCTATATGTACGAAATTTCATCAAAATCTGGTTAGTATTTAAAATATTAGAAGGATAATAGTATTGCAGACATATCACTACGTCTCGCAAAAGTTACCTAAATTTGCAATTTCATCAAATTATCTTACATTTTATTAAAAGCATGTATTGAATATTAAACCACTTTAAAATTGTAAACTTAAATTTATTTACTCGTAAATCTAATAATAAACTTACTTGTAAATACAACTGCGATTCCTGCAGAGTGATCAACTTTTTCGCTTGTCCCGGTTCATAGAAACCGAACCACTCTGTCTCCTTGGGCTGCACTATACTATCGCCATCGAATTTAACCAGTACAAAATGGTTTAATTTAAACAAATTCTCCACGTATGTCGTATTAATGTGTTTCTCATTGTTGATATCTGCTAGGAATTGACTGTGCGTTTTGTAAGTATCTTCGTCGAGGGGGTCGTGCCAGTATGTAGCTTGGACTAGGGATTTTTGCACCCAACTGCGAACAAATGAGAATGTTTGGAGCTGATTCTATTATTACTAAAGCACCCTTTTGTAAAACTCAATAAATAAAGTTTAATTTTATCAAGAATGATAACATGTTTCTGGATAAAAACAGCTGTTCTGCGCGACTTCGCTTCCGTAGCTTTGTTTTATAGAATCTTCATTTTTTCATTAATGGTCTATATTGTATAACACAAAACGAATTTTTCAAATTGTATTTCTAAGATTAGTGCGTTCAAATAAACCAGTTTTGTTTATATTATTGGTAAGTTAAGATAATATTGTCAATTTATTCACGTAATATCGATGCGTTTATTAAATTGCTTAAAACTAAAAACTAATGATAGATAGCTCTTTAGTACGACCTTTGTAGACAATGAAGCACCAATAGTACGCGACTAAACTTTAAATCACTTGATAAATTTACTTCTACTGTTCTATTCACGACCCTACGTGACAATGCTACATAATACATGACTTTGTAGAGATTTTCATGAACCAATAATCGGATCATAAATAAACAACATTTTCTTTTATTAAGGTGGGTAGAATGGAGAATGTTACTAGGTATGCCAAATAGGTTGAAAGTTTGTTACAGTATAGCTTGTACCTATACAAATACACTGTTTTTTGTTGCAGTCAAAAATACCAAGTAGTTTTCATTTTATAAGCTTTTAAACTTACGAGTTCCGCTAAAGTCACGTGTTAACATTCTTCATTAGCAACAAAGCAGGAGCTCTGTTTTCTTTGTACATTATATGTTTTATAACGGTAATATTTGATTGAGAGGACTAAAAATTACTAAATAAAAGCTTAAATTAACATATAGGCTCGGTAAAATCATTAAAATTCTGTTTCTAGCAATATACAATGGGGTCATTAGCCTCACTTTTAACCCGTGTTAAATTGCACATGTACTACATAATGTAGGAACCGTTTGCGAAGGTACTGTTTTTCTGACTCTCCTCCCGTAATATTGCGTAAGCCTTTGAGAGGTGAATAATGGCATCAACATTGTAACTTCAATATTAATTCGACTGTAAAAAATTGGACAGTAATCCCAATTTAGAAGAGTTTAAC
>LQNK01000073.1:187372-200197 GCA_001586405.1 Phoebis sennae | reverse complement strand
ATTTTTAACTTGTGAGTGAGTATTACTTCTTAAACCTTTAATTAACTGTTTAGTTTTTAAAATTTCTTACATTAAGAGATTTTTTTTAGTTTCCAACAAGCAAGAGCAAATTTTCTTCTATCTTGAAAAATAATAATTAATAAGTGCTTGATAATGCTCCTGCTGATTTTTTAAAGGATTATAAATAAAAGCATATAAAATTTTTCATAATTACTTGGACATAGGAAGACCTATAAAAGCATGCTTAGATAGCTTAGCCTTTGTATAGTTATAATCATATTACACAACATAAGTTATACAATATCTTTACTTCCAAGTATTTATAACTTAGCCATTCTATAAGATAACCATATAATAGCATTGACTAAGGTTTTATGTTTAAAACCATATTATTACTTGAATGGGCTTTGTATTATGATGTAAATCCACTTTGTTAATATTTATTATAGGAAACAAATTTTATTGTTGTTAAAATGAAAATAATGTTTTAAGTTTGATAATTTAAAAAATCAACAAAAATTGTTAATACAAACATTAATAAGATATTTATAACTTAAAATATATAACTTTTAACACTGGTCAAAGAAATTTGTTTGTGTTAAAAAAAAATTTAAAAGCCTTTGATAGTCTTATCAAACTTTGTTTATCAATTTCTTTTTAAATATTATTGATAACATACCTATAATAGGCGGCATAATTGAGTAGTTTCCTGACATAGTCACAGCTCTGATGCTGCAGAGCACCGCAATGTGGAAGTCCATACACTCCTTGATGCTGACCACCGAGACTGATGAAATTCTTCACAGGCCCTATTTTGTGACCGCATCTTTGAATTACAGCTCGGCTAGAAAAATATCATTGTCTGTAAATTAATTCTGTCTTAGCATCAATGAGAAATATGGAAATTCCAAGGAGAATGTAACATTTATTAGATCTTTTTTTCAAAATTGAGTTTACAGGTAGGTTTAGTATTTTTATAAAAAATAAATTTAAAAATTACCAATGTGTGGGTCTGTATGTAAGTATATTAAATATTGTCCAACAATAATTTGAGTAATGTTTATATCATCTTGGCAAATACTTAAGATAAAAGAAAAGTCGAGTCGGGTCAATCAGGTGAAAGTTTTTTCGAGGATATCTGAAGTTTATCCAATATTTATAAAATTTTGTATACTTATAGTATAGATAAAAATCTTGAAATAAAAATCTTGTGTACAAAAAAGAGCATAATCGGTAGAACATAACAAAGATAAGTGGAATGGAATAGGCGATTTTCATATAAGACCAGTGGGGTATCATATGATATATAGAGGTTTAGCTCGGAGTGACCCACTAGTATAAATAAATAAAAATAATAATAACTTGGAAATTTAAACTTACAAGAACTGGCAACCTTGTGAAAATCCAATAGCATGAAAACCATTCTGTAGTTTTGGGTCTTTTGCGATTTTGTCACAAACATAATCAACCTGCTGATTTGGATACATGAAGTAGCCATTTTCCATATCTTCCACAGTGGAATTCCCGACTCTAAGCGAATGGACATATACACCCGGTATTTGCTCTTGAAGAAATATTTTAAATGAGCCTAAACTAAAGGAAAAGCAGCACGTATCACCTGAAAAATAATAATAAATATAATTCCAAAAACATATGTAAAAACGAAAATTATAAATAATTAAATATGTATTATGTACCCATTCCATGCCACAGGACGATTGGTGTAGGATCTGCATAAATATTTTTTATCAGAAATAATAATAATATTTTTGACCACATGTTTATCTATTTATATCTGCAAGTTAATTATGTTTAATTATTATTTAATTATCTTTAGTAACAGAAAAAAAAACATTTTTATAAATAGACAAAATTCAATATGGTACCTTGACTCCGAATTTATTCAATAACTTAGAAATACCAAAATTTTACTAATGCTATTACTATTGAAAAAACATAATTTCAATTTCAAAATCAAAACACTTCGCAGTTCGCAATACTAAAATGACAGATCGAATACAACAACAAATGCGAAGTGAGTTCTGCCAAGAAGTACTGTCAGAATCATTTGACTTTTGTATGATTTCATGCCAGTATTTTGGTTCACAGATATTACACTAGATAGCGCGAAATCAAGTTATTTAAGTATTTTTACTAAATTGATTTAGATGGCGCGGGTATAATAAGCGATAATTTATTAGGTTCTTGAAGAAATTCTAAAAATATTGCTTTTCGTTATTTCGGAGATCGTCAAAGATCGTGATCATGAATATTATGATATAATTATGCATGCTTAGAATATATTGAAAAATGAAACTTCTAACTTCGACAGACATGCAGAACAAGAATGAACAAAGATAGCTAAACTAGAACTTTCTTCTTTACTAAGTGATTATAAAAATAAGTATTGATGATTGATTACAATTTTCATAACTGGATCGTATATCAATTATTTTCAAGTATAATATAATATGTTAGTTTATATAATACGTGGTCTATTTAATTTAAACCACTCATTCCAAAAATACTTTCTTACCTATTTTCTTATATCATCATAATAAAGAAACACACCTCATTACATAATAATATTTAAAGTTTGTTGAATTTCTTGGTAAAGATTTCGCATTATTGTAACTTACGGTATCTACTATTGTGCAATGGACGCAGAAAGTATAAAAACCTGTGTTAGGAATGCCAATATATAGGAATATATTAACATAAAAATGAGATCTGTGTATAAATACAAATCAATGTCCTCTCATATTATCTGTGCAAAAAATTTCTAATTCATTTCGAATTCAGAATATAGTAGACTACCTCTTTTGGTTAAACTAATAGCCAATAGAAAAACAAAAGGCTAATAATTATTTTACATAACTTCAATTTTCATTCTATATCAGTACCTAATACCTAATCTATAAAAGCAATACTTTAGTGAATTTTATGGAGATTCTTATCAAAAAAAGGTAAACTTAAATTTTACTTTGTTTTATGCCATCATAGGTATTATGAGACTATATTAACAGATTATATGCTTTTCTTCTATTTTGCGTAGTAGCTTAAACATATCTTTCTGTAATCATCATATATTCAAAACGAGATGTGGCCGTCTCAAAAAATCCTGGCGGCGCTTAGAGCTACCAAGGCGATAGGATTGAGGTGGTGTCGTGGACTGAAGTGAAACGTGTTGACTAATGCCTAGTTCCTATAAAAATAAAACGAATCGTTTTACTTACGAACAGTACAATATCCTACTAGGCGTAAGTGTAAAGCGTTTCTATAATAAACGTGGCGTTAACATGACTACCAAAACTTGGTTCGGATTGGTTGATTAGTACCGCCCGTTATGAAAACGATTCGTATCTGTTATACTATGACGTTCCGTGGTTTATAGGAACCGGGATTAAGACCGAGCGAAATGGTGGAGCACCAGTGGTATATAAAAATCCCGCGTATTGGTGACGGTTATATCTTATTATCCATAAGTTACAAGTCCACGTTCTAGAAGTATTCAAATATAATCTATCTATGATCCAGAGGTTTTGAAGGGGCTTTTAAATGAATACTAAAGAATGCCTCGAAGGCCGCATGAAAATGGTAATTTGCAAGTTAATTATAGGTTCTATGTAATAAAACAAGAGTATACTTTTATTCAATATTTAGTTTATTGATTTTCTTAAAATATCTCACTTTTATTTGACCATTTGTAAAATTAGTTTCTGATAATGCACATTAAAGAAAGTCAATATTATACATATAATATACATTTTTATTCAATGTAAGAATAGAACAAGGTCATTATGTTTGCAAAAAAAATTACCAATACGATTATTACCTAAGTAATAAGTATATAAGATAATTATTATTAATCAGACAAGGCACATGTGTAATACATACTTACTATATGTAAGTATATATTTTTTTGCAACTATTTGAATTATTAGTAGGTTAGTTCGTCGTTATTAACATTTTCTGTTAGTTTATAACTTTGTCGTTTCGATATTAAATACAGGTACTATAGTATTTATTAACTACCGTGACTATCAATGTTCATATTTATTTCTTGTTTCAGGCCAGTTATTATTGACAATTTATTTTTATAAAATGTCACGAATCGAACCAAACCTTAGTTACAATATTGAAGGGAGACTTTTTTTAAACATAATTATTTTATGAGATATAAATACATATATATTTAAAAGTAAAGATGCTCTAGTGTTTCCTTAATCATTACTTATATAAAATATCACCTTAAATCTAAATCACTTCTGAGATAATAAATACATATCATGTACATACACTAACACATCACAGTCTCATAAGGAATTCACTTAATTTAACCGTTGGTATATTAACATCATAGGCTTGGCTTTAGCCACTAACAGTCACACCCATTGTCTTTAATCTAAATTCTAACCTTATTTTGTTTACACACGCTAGGCACCATGAACATACAAAATTAGTCTTGTATTAAACTCCTCAAATAATCACAAACTACATTTTTTATGTTATCACTTTGCAGTATAAGTAATAAGTATTGCTGATTAATTTTTATAAACATTGTAATTAAACAATGTTTTTTTTTTAAACTCCCGCAAACAGAGATGCAATTATTCTTTAAAATAATATAATGTACGTTAATAACCTTCAATACATTTAATTTAGAAGACTGTATACACCGTAATTGACTCGTTAGTATACAAAATATAATGCAAAGATATTGAAGTTTTAATTACCCACAAATGACAAGCAAGAAAACATAACTATTCGTTTAGTACAACTAAAGGAAGTCATGTTTTCCGAGCGTCACGTGAATTTACCGATAAATATAGTATAGATACAGGCACAAATAAACCAAAAGAATACTCTAATAGGCACCATTTCATTCTTACATCGTCAATAAAGCCACTCAAAGATATGCATCAGCCAATTGGTTTTATTCGTGTGCGTAGCATGTAACCTATTTTTCTGTACCAGAAATATTGGCTCACATCCATGTTTGTGCATTAGCCTGACATCCAAGTCATTCCATTCAGATCTTAAAGTATTCTCATAGAATCGGAGTGTTTCACGATGTTGTACTCTATGCTTTTTCTCTTGGGTAACTCGCAGTAGTCGCTGGAGTCAGAGGATTCAATTTTTTGTCTATTGTAAGCCATGATTCGTCTTGTACGCGTGTCAGAATCGTAAGTAAGAGAGAAGTTCTTCTTGGACCTGAAGGGCAGTCTGTACGGCGTACTGCTTTGTACGTCGGACATGGAACGTATGTGTCTTCTGAACTTGTACTCCTTTGTGAGGGGTGTGAAGACAAAAGTCCGCGTCTTGTTTTCTTCAACTGACCTGCAATGAAAGAAAATTAAATTAGTCATTGATTGAGAGCAGCATGACAGTAGGCTGCAAATTGCAATGTGTAATATATAAAAGTAACCCATACATGGGAAATGTAAGTTTCATCATATTTCATCTTTTCTTGATATCAATAAATACACAATACAGAGTCAACCGTCCATATATTGTAGCCTGGCTGTAAGAGGTGCACAAATATACGTAGGTATTTATTTTATGAACGTTTGTTTTATAAAATAACGATAAAATTGATAACCTATTATTGTACATACATATTATCTATCTCGTATAAATAACTGAGATAGTTGCAGGTAAATACAGACAGGTATATAAATGTGTAACTAAGAAATAATATTGCTAAACAAATTATTTGCTTAAGTAGTAGCACATGGCAGAGTGCCTAAGAATAACTCCCTGTATTTTTCCATTGAAACCTGTAATTTTCCTAATTGAGAATTTCGTCATAGTACATACTAAAAGTAAAGTTTGAACTACCTTGAATGATATCTTAAATTAATTTCCTTATCAAAACCTATTCATGATATTTGAAATACTAAATTACGCACAAAAAATCTTTTACGTTTCAGCCTACAAATATTTTAGGGAATCATTATTTTTAATTATTCAAAAATACATATTGTATAAGCTATCATATCTATTGCGTTCGAAAACATATTTATGGATAACATTGATAATGAAATGCTTAGTAATTGTAAGTAGCAATAGTATTTATACGTTACAATTTATATGTAATGAAATTATCTTTATTGCATAAACACAGACGAAAAAAAACAACAATTTACTTTTTCTAAAAAAGAATCTAATGTTTATAAAACAAAAGTTAAATTGTAACTCTTTATGTATGCACCAAGAAATGTATTTTTATTTATTTTATTTATTTCTTCTGGTGAAAGGCTTTATTTTCCATGTTAAGAAAAAAGTATCTACTTTTTTACAAGATTAAAACCGGGTAGTGCTCAAAGTCGAGTGAGAGTCGTCTTGCAAACGATTCTGAAAAATATCCAATGGCAAGGCATATTATGATAAACAATGTTCATTGCTGCTCAATGTCTGCAGAACTTCAGAACAAGATTGATGACGTAAGCACACTTTGACAATTGAATCTGTTTTTAGATGAAGTAATCTTTCACAGGGCTTTAGAATTATTATAAAAAATTTTAATTTTTTTGTACTTAATACATTGTTATTGTTAACAATAATTAATTTCCTTAATTATATGGAACGATAAAATAGATTTGTACAGGAGTCAAACTATACAAAGCGCGCTAAAACACGTATAAGCTATGCGTCCGCATCGTAGGCATAGGTCTTTATTTAGGTCATAAATTTAACTAGCGCCACTTATCTATTGTCTATTTATTTATTTATTAGCCATACCAACACCAGTACAATACCAGTCTATGGTATTGCTACTTACGATCTCTTAAATCTTGAAGCATGGACTATTATAAAATAGGTTGTAAGTGTTGTATTCCCCCCTTACTGTTATGAAACGTAGGATGATAAATATGTACGAGCAAGTGATGTGTTTCATTGGACATAGTTTTAACACTATACAAATAATTAATCGGATGCGTAGTTTACCGATGTTTGGACGCTTAGTGCTTACCAATAGACACCATTCTCCGATACAAAATGTTGAGTTACATCGGAACTCGACACATTATATTATAGGTTAGACACGCTAATCTATATCTGTGTGCGTAGCATGTGAGTGTAGAGTTAAGTAGATACAAATTGTCTATCTATTTTATGATAAAACCAATCAAGGTTACTTATCCTCAACGATTAATTATTATTTGTCATTAACACAATTTGAATCGGAAGTGACCCGGTTAACTAAATAAATTTTCTATCTTTGTAAATCCAAAATAAACATTAATTCCTACAACAAAAGACGTAGGCATAAGCTTCAGGGATATAAACCTATATCGATCCTCAATACCTTTCAACTTATATTAATTAAGATTCCTACACGGCATATCATGTCACGGTACCATAAATATCAAAAGCATTATTAATACGTCCGTAGAAGCTTCTAGATAGAAGATTTACTAAATTTCAGTCGCAATTGAAGGACAAAACAATATTGTCTGCGAAATTGAACCCATTAATTAAAGCGTTATATAAACAGGTATATGTTAAGTGCTATTTGATTAGCGCTGATCATCACAGGTTCATGGACTGATTTGCACTGGTCTATAAACATAATGGTTTAATTGAGCGATAAGACATTAAGGAAAATTGTCATCAATATTGAAATAGCTAACAGTAAAACTTCAGACGGAAAAGGAAAGTCCCGCATTTTGTAAGACACGAGGCATATGGATTACGATGAATTTATTCATAATAGTATATGTACTTATCATAGAGGTTTACGACTAATCGTTATTTTTTGCAAGTTTATAGGCGGCGTGCAAAAGTGACACCTGAAATTAACTGGAAAAGCCCAGAATGATTTTTACCCTTAAGGCGACACTATTGGAGGTCGATGCCCTTTTTCACGTTACAGCCATGTTGAATAAAAACATCTTTATTTAGCAATAAGCGTTCCGATTTAAAATAAAACTTAATAAATTAACTCAATTTACGAGTAAATCCTGGCATTGGGAAATTGTAAACCTGCCAGGAAATAATGAACGAAATGTAAAAGTACTCGATGCGGTAATTTTGAACTACTGAAAATACATTTTATGAGTATATATTTGATACATTGTGTTTATTTAGTGATACAAGGAAATGCTAAGCATCCACATATAAGTGTCTTATGCCTCGGATTCATTACTTGTATAGATAATGTGATCCGTGCCATGCCGATCGGTGAACGCACTTGTGTGACATTTTATACAAAGAATGTAACGATTCGTTGGATCTATAAGATACCGATATTATATACTCCTTAAGGGCCCACTGAAAATCAGCGCCGCGATGGTCACCACCGCGGCAAATGCTGAGTGGTCAACCCTTTTCCAGAAATGCACTGCCGTACACCTTTAACTTAAGCTTTAGTTAATATTAATTTTTAGAATAAATAAGTTAATAGTTAAGTGTAATAATTGTATAATAAGTTTCTGGAATAAATGCCTTTTCTTTCTTTCTTTCTTTATATTTTTTGCTTCCTAGGACGAATCTGCTTGGATGTATTGCAATCTAGGCTTATTGGCTAATAAGCAATTTTGTTTTAATTTAAACTTCTAAGACACTCATAATGTATTCTAATCATATTGAGATGCAAGAATCATATGTTGCCTGGCAATTAAGAGGTTGTGTCTTTAATCATGTCTTTTACTTGTAAAGAATATATTTTTAAAATTTTCGGGTTTATTTTGATTTAGCCCTGCTACTCCACAGTCAGTCTGCATCTCAATGTCCGGGAGAGGCAAGTTTTACAAGTTAGCAAGTTTTAGCTCGCCTAAAACCCCTTCCAAAAAAATGGTCTTAGATCTCAGAATAAAAGGCTCTGCAAAAGAATGTTCAGCAGTAAATCGTTGATAATTGGAAGTCACAAAATAACGTATTTCTCCATAATTTCGTCAATGGTCACAAAAACTATGTTGTAACAGCTCTTAAAACAAATACACTTATCAACAAAATTTTCTAGTTCCATGATAAATAATCGTTAATTCCGTCGATAAAATATGTATTGATGGCACTGAACCGAGCCCGGAGCGATAACATAAAAATGAATAAAATATAAAACCTCTTTAAAAGGGTCATTAGTACTTAATTACCTAAATTATTTTTCCAATATTTACAGTAATTATGAAGTCAAAATATTTTCATGAAACAAATTATCTAAGGATTTCCTAAAATAATAGTGAATAATAATCTTTATATTTTATGTATTTTATTAGGAAAAGGTACAACAGCACACAAATTATTCACAATTATAAATATTATCCAAAAAAGTAACATACAGTTTTGTGAACCAATTATAGGTATAAAAATATTGCAAACATGTTATACAGGCTATGCTTAGTATCCACTGAATAAGATGTAAAATGTAAAAAATTCTTGGAAATAAATATTTTTATATTTATATTTGTAATTTGGTAAACAGTAAAATTAAACACTTTTTTTTAGTAAAGTAAAAGAAATATATATGCAATAATTCTTCACAATTTTTTATAACAATATAAATATTATTATTTATAATTTTATTTTGTTATTGCTATAATGAAATGGGTAAAAAACTAGCAATTGCATTATAATCCAACATTATGTCTACTACGATCAGTTGGCCTTCGTATAAAAGTAAGGATATCCACGTGTTCCCTACAGACATGCCGATTGCCGACCTACACCTAAATTTAGTATAAAAATAGAAATTTTAAAGCGACCATTCATTCGTATTTTTAAATCTCATTGTTTGTTAGAAATATACGGCACCTGTTGTTTAAGTGTTCTTGTTGTCAAATACATCGACAAAGATCGTGGCTGTTGTAAAAACACAATAAAAGTAAATCGTACAATGTATGAAAAATATTGATAAAAACGAATAAGAAATAGGTATGACAATAAGTCATATCCACATTTTCAGGAAAGAAAGGTTTAGTTATTTATTTTTATCCTTAAAGTGATTTAAAGTGGTTCTTTCATCAAATATGTATATAGTAAGTTCAGACAGAAATATGACCTTGTTTCCCGTGCTTTTTCAGTCATGGCGTGTTTCTAATTAGTTTTGACATCAACAATATCAATGTATTTGCCGGTAATGTATATGATCATTAGCTAGCACGCGAACTGATAGTTTATACGATAAATCGAACTATTTCAATACTTTATTACCTCTATCATAAGTAGAAAAGATTTGATCTTTGAGCTTTTCTTATTTTTAATGGATTAAACTCCAGAAGCTAATAGGCCAATTTTACTAATGTCTTCATTTTTATAGTCTCAAGTCTGTGGGCTGTGAGTGTCTTAGAATATTTTTAGTATCATAAAGTTGCAAACGCGAGCGCAGTGAGGCGCAATTACTACTAGAACCAAAAATATTTATAAAGTATTTTACGATCTCATTTGAAATGCAAAAATATACAGAGGTAATTAAAAGTGCGACCATACGTCACATTATGTTCATCAATCATGCTCCCATAGTTATCTGATACACACTTTAAATAAAATAATTTTTTACCCTACAAAGGGAACAAAAGGAACACATGCGTAGATATTTCTATAACGTTATTATCAAAACGTTCATAGTAAAGTTATACAACGTTATTATCGAAACACCGTAACAAACTAATTAAAATCAGCTGAAACAATCCGAACATTCATAACAAAAAGCCAAAACAATAGATTCAAAAATTTTCCACAAGCAATGCAAATCTTGGATTGGTTCCAGAGTTGAAATCCGAGTCGTAGCTATAGGTCAAGTTCACTTTACTTATTTTCAGTAGTTTATTGGAAAAGCTGCATTGCATTAACTGCAGAAAAGCTAAAAATAGCCCGAGGTATTTATACCCAAGTTGATATTCCTCATAAAAAATTCAGCAAGCGCGCTGCACCAAAGCGGTTTTGAAAAGATTTTCAAATTAAATTATGATGTCATGTTTTTGTGGATGAAAAGCTGTATTCAACATTTTCAAATAGAAGTTGAAATCAAAAAGGATAGCGGTGTTTTCAATTCATGCAAAATTCTAGGTCAAAATTTATGAATATAGCTAGATTCATCAACGTTAAATTATCAAATTATGACATAATTATAATAATTGAAAATTATCCCTAAAGCTATTTTAAATTTAAAATATGACTAATAACAACGTAGTGAAACTTTTAAATTAGAAATCGTAAGAGAATGGACATTCAAAACAAGTTCTAGGCTTGCCAAAAATGATTTATCACCGCTCGAGTGTCGTGAAAAAATTTGTTCAATGTTTAAAATACATAGGAGGATAATTACGAGGAATATTATTATTAGGAAGAATACATTATATTAGAAAGAATAAAGTAAATGCGATCTGAATAGAATATAGTCATTTAATTAAAAATTTGAAAAATTGGTCACACCTTTTAGTAGCAGTGGAATCGGCACGAATCCACTCCCACGGGAAACCCAACCACACCCTCCAAGACAATAATATTTACAGTATGCTATCATAATGTGTACTATGAACGAACATTTTTAGTAGTCAAAGAAGTCAGTCTAAGTTATCCAATCATCAGGATAATCGTATATGTACTGATTATAAGTGTAGTTGTTATAAAAAAGGCAACAAATTAACGATGACCCTATTGGCGGAGTAGATACAGCAATGGTCTGTGGCGAAGGAGGGTCTAGGTTCGATCCCCACGAGTAGAAAATAATGATGTGATGAACATTGTAATTTTCTACTGTCTCGGTGTTCATTTATCTATAGTATTTATGTATTAACAAAAAAGTCTGTATGTCTGTATGTCAGTTATCTAGTTTTCATAGTAGCTTTTCAAGCTTTTCTTAGTTTAGGACTAGATCGCGTTGTGTTAAATGCCGAAGAATATTTATTTATTTATTAGCAACTTATTTGTTGCATGATGTGTCTCCTCATCAGCGTAACAAGAAAGACCAGTTTTAACAAAATATTCGGAAATGAATTGCGTCATTCTATCCAAACCAACCCCGTTTACCAAGCTTTGTAAATATATGATCAATTTCCGTTAACGAGCTTGTGTAGATAAATAAATTCATCTTAGAAGGTAAGCTACACATATTCACGAAGTCGGAAGTGAATCGTAACCTTCGTGTAACCGAACTGACTCAACCGGTTATTTTTAGAACTGTTTGTTAATCAGTTGATTCGTTTTTAAGTATTAAAAGAAGATTTTTGCTACATCGAGTCAATGCATTTTAATTTTGGAGATTTTAACAAGAAACTATCTGATTAAGTATGAGTGGAAGCTGGTGGTAAAGATATAAATTAAAATCCTTTGATATTTGAAACGAATTGAATATCCAAATTAAATATAACTTTACACCCTATGATGGGAGTAATAATAGATTACTAATACGTCTAAAGAATTTTATATATTTTATATACTACTTTTATTTTATTGATTGTCAATATGAATGATGTAATGGGTATAAATAATTCTGGTGAATAGAATAATTTAATACAATAATAACTAAACATAAATTATGCCTATAATTTTCCCTCAGCTTCTACTCCGCTTACTATTTCACCTATTTTTTCAAGACTGCATAGAGAAACACCCAGTACATATTATATTTAACTACTTAGCATGATCGCAAGCAATAAGGTATTTAGAGGATGTAATTAGTTTACGTTATCAATTAATCGGTATCAGAAGTAAAACTTCCTATATAAAAGTACTTAAAATTTATTTCCGCCAATTCCTTTTTCTTATTGTCAAATATAATTTACGACTGCCTCGTTGGTCTAGTGGTTGCATCTTTGACTACAGATCGAGAGGTCTCGGGTTCGATTCCCGGGTGGGGCCATAAAAAAAAAAAAAAAAAAA
>LQNK01000073.1:125106-186299 GCA_001586405.1 Phoebis sennae | reverse complement strand
AGCAGTGGAATCGGCACGAATCCACTCCCACGGGAAACCCAACCACACCCTCCAAGACAATCATAATATTTACAGTATGCTATCATAATGTGTACTATGAACGAACATTCCAGTTAACAGTCCTTTAACTAGTCCAGTCCAGTAGTAGTTGTAGTATGTTTAAGTATGTCAGTTATTTATCAGTTATTTAGTTTCATAGTTGCAAGCTTTGCTTAGCTTGGGACTAGATGGCGTTGTGTTAAATGTAAGAATATAAATATAGTTGCTAATAAGTAAATATACTTCTTAGCAACTATTAACATGATTAACTTATAATTGATAGATTGTATTGTGACTTCTTGGTGGAAATGCATTTTAAGTATTGAATTAAAGACTTTTTTACACTATTTCCACTATTTATTTTAAAAACATTATTTAATTACAACCGGTTTCGAGAATTCATCATCAGGTAGTCTGCCTGATGATGAATTCTCGAAACCGGTTGTAATTACAAAACCCCGTTTACCAAGCTTTATAAATATATAATTAATTTCCGTTAACGAGCTTATGTAGGTAAATAAATTCATCTTAGAAGGTAAGCTACACATATTCACGAAGTCGGAAGTGAATCGTAACCTTCGTGTAACCGAACTGACTCAACCGGTTATTTTTAGAACTGTTTGTTAATCAGTTGATTGGTTTTTAAGTATTAAAAGAAGATTTTTGCTATATATCGAATCAATGCATTTGAATTTTGGAGATTTAAATAAGCAACCCTATCTGATAAAATACCGAGTTTATCTATACAGTCTTGAAAAAAATATGGGATATAAAGTAAAGGGAGTGGAAGCTGCTGGAAGAAATATAAATTAAAAACCTTTGATAATTGAAAATAATTGAATATCCGAATTAAATATAAGTGAACACCTACGAGTAGTAATAGATTACTATTAGTAGTATTAGATTATTACTACTAAATTTTTTTCTTTATTTTATATATTTTCATTTTATTCATTATCAATTTGAATGATGTAATGGGAATTAATAATTCTGATGAATAGAATAATTTAAAAAATATACTAATATTCTCCCCTCAGCTTCTACTCCGCATACTATATATCCCCTATTTTTTTCAAGACTGCATAGAGAAACAGTACATATTATATTTAACTACTTAGCATGACCGCAAGCAATAAGATATTTAGAGGATGTTATTAGTTTTCATTATCAATTAATCGGTATCAGAAGTAAAACTTCCTATATGAAAGTACTTAAAATTTATTTACGCCAATTCCTTTTTCTTAGTGTTTATCAAATATAATTTACGAATAACCATTTCATGTATATAATACAAATGTGATTTGGATAATGCCTAGATTTTCTCTTATTTAGCTGTAGTTTTCTCATGACAAAATAGACTATTCTCATTAAGGGTCGTCCTAATTCTGCGGTAACGGTCAATTAGAATTTGGTAAAATCTACTAGAGATCTCTTTAGTACCAAATTCAATTGATTAACTGGAACAATGTTTTTAAGTACACTTAGTACACATGAATCAACTTTTTGCACTCTCGTGTCGCATACCGATCATTTAAAGTTATCTTATCTCTGTATTGTCAAATTCAAACAAGACCGAAGTGAATCACGTGTAGACTGTACACGTAAAACTGGATCTAAAATAAAAGATAGGACTCTGATATAATACGATAAATCAATCAATAACTTGGGCGCTATACTTCTTACTACTACAATTAAATATGCAGAATGCAATTAGAGATTATACAAGCTATGGCCATGAAATATAATTATGCAATATTGATATCTATGCCGAAGTATTACTGCTTGAATTTAATTATTTCTAACAATTTCCTGGCCTTTGTATAATATTGTTCTCGATTCTCACATTTACGTCACGGATGACTTAATTCGCCGATAAATAGTGAGTAACGTTAAATATAATAAATATAAAAAAAGTTCTTCTTGGTAATTGTAATTCGTAATAGAATTATTCGATGAATGCATTTAACACGTCAAACTAGTTTAATATCTAGTAACATTAATTATAATTACTTTAATTAAAATATTTATTCCTGTTGGAGTGAATTCTTGATCAATTTTTAAAAATCATTTCAGTGTTTACGCGTGTAAATTTTGTACTTTGGTGAAAATATTCGTATGTATACGATTCTTTATCATACAAGAATGTGTTCCGATTTCTATTGCAATAGATAAAAAATAAAAATACATTGTAGCTACATTTTTACTTTGCAGCGAAGCGATTTCGACCCAAGTTTAAGGCTTTTCATTTAATTTATAGGCGTCATAAATCATAATGTGTTTGCAGCACTAAAACCAGGGTTTTACATGAATACAAGTTTAGATTCTAATCAGAACTTGGTCTCTTTCACTTCAATTTATAAAATATAAGCGAGAATGGGACAAAACATTGTGACTAACTGAATACAAGATCGTAGGGCGTCTAAGCAAAGGTTTATTAAAATTTTAGTTATATAGAGTAATAAAATACGATACAATCAATTTTAATTAAAAAGTATTTACAATTAGATGACCATGATATATTATTTCATTGGAACTCTTATTGTTGATTAAATTTCACTAATTATTGTATTTTACGTAATTGTAATTGGACGGCGCTGCGTTGGTGTCTGAAGCACAGTACTATCACAAACGCTATCGAACTTCCAAATAAACTGAGATGTAATGATATTATGTTATATGATAAAATGATAAAATCAAAATGTCGATGTTCCCAAACATGTATTTTTCATCACAAATTATTATCACACACTTAGTAATGTGATCAATGTGATAAAAACAAAGGCTGAAAGGTTAACATATTAACGACGTTACATATGACGTACTTAACATAAAAACATTAGTTGCATCATTATTTTCCGAT
This sequence comes from Phoebis sennae, assembly GCA_001586405.1. Classification (NCBI taxonomy): domain Eukaryota; kingdom Metazoa; phylum Arthropoda; class Insecta; order Lepidoptera; family Pieridae; genus Phoebis; species Phoebis sennae. The sequence goes on along the minus strand of LQNK01000073.1, from coordinate 183,400 downwards.
GTCATTTTTCTCTCAAATTGTCTTATTTGAGTGTAAACCAATAAATTAATAGTATATTGTAGAGTCGCTGAAACAAAATTAATATTTAAAAGAAATTTTGTGAGTATGAATGTGAACATTGAACCCATTTTAATGCGTTTTAGGATTCCGCAGCTGAAAGGTAAGAATGGAACCCTATTACTAAGCCAGACTCTATCTCATAAACCACATTTCTTTTCGAAATTTTAACAAATTATATATTTCCGTTAACGCTTTAACAACAAATACTAAGAATAAAAAATTATTAGGCTCTGGTACAAAACCCTTCGCACGCGAGTCCTACTCGCACTTGGTAGTGTTTTTATGTTTCTTTTTATTTTTTTATTTTTATCAGCTGCTTTGTCTTCGTATTCAAATGAATAAATTTAAGATGAGGTCATTATCAAAGTATGTAATGAATTTATGAATCACGTGTACCACAACATTATTTTAATGCAATAAGCTTTTTATTTTTATGTCGTGATAAGAAATATATTTGTGTTAATTAAATTTTAATGGATTGTTAAATTTTTATATTAGAATTTTGTAACGGCTCGTAAATTATTTATGCTTATATAGCATTAAATTGAGATAAACATGATTGTTCTGATAATCGTTTATTTACAAAATTTTCAATCATATAGTATTTCAAATATTTTAGTTTTCAAAAAAGTCACAGAAAAGTATATAAAAATAATTTTCCTAGAATAATTTTGAGGTCGAAAATAGGATTGTTTGATTTAGTAGAGCGTCAATATAGAGTTACTTAGTAGCATTATACCATATGCATTACAAAGTGCTTTATACTTATTAAAAGTTAAATTTTATTTATTAACCTTACGGTAGCGTTATTACTTTCTTTAAGTCGACCCCCAAACTTAATGCGTGGCGGATCGAAAAAGATTGGGAACCCCTGATATAGCCTACGTTTTGTAATGGTAGAAGAATTTTTGAAATCAGTCCAGCAGTTTTTTGTGTGAACATATTACAAAAATACATACGATAACACAAATTTTTATTTTTTTAATATTAATAAAGACTCTTCAATTTAAAATTAATTCAATATAACAAGAGCCTTAATATTGATAACAAAGTATCTTCTTAAGTAGGAAATTAAATCAAAACAAAATTATCAAACACTTCAGCTGTTCCCACAACGCAGTTGAATTGTCATTATTATAATTTAATGACCAATTTACGACGTCCTATAAAATCTTGTTTTCGTAATATTAACAAACAAAACGTGTTTATTAATGAAACAGACGCAAAAACAATGGTTTGTGCCACGACTGTAAATCAATTGTTTCGTTGGAATACATAAACAAAAAAAGAGAATCAACAAATGTTGTTTATGGATTCCCAAATATGACGAAGTAGTTGATATGCCGCCTATTTTATATTTAGAACGTTTCCTTCCTTCCTCCTACATTCTATGTGAAGTTCTATGGCACCGAAGTGTGTGGGTTCGATCCCCACGGGTACACAATTAGGATATGATGAACATTGTAATTTTCTACTGTCTGGGTGTTTATCTATCTATCATATTATGTATGGATTTACAAAAAAGTAACATTTTTATTTAACGAAAAACAATAAATTTTTGTTTGTCCTCCCAAATATGACAAGAGTTGTTATTATGATAACAATCTCAATTTAGAATACTAATGATGCTTACTATAATCTTCTACTTCTTAGAAGTTTCTATTACAATACCTTAATTGTATTTGTTAATAAGTAAGGAGTTCACAGAAGGAAAATAAAAACTTGAATGTTCAAACTTAAATCTTTTTATCATCTAATGTTTCAGTCATCTGCAAATATAGCACAATATTTTTAAGGATGTAAGAATATCAAAATAAGATATGGAATAAGGATCCTTATTTCAAACCTAATATAAAAGGCATAGCTTGACTAGCCTTGATCTGTGATCTATAAAAGTACTATTCGGATTGCTATACCCGTGTGACCTATCAATAATTTGCTAATGTCACGTGACTGCCTTTCAGTTAAAATGCCGGGTCACTCGCGCTGCGGCAAGGTGATGTCAACAATGTGATTTCGTACGAATTAAGTACTCTGCTAATAAGTAACAACTACGATGTATTCAATTGGTATGCCTACCAGGTTTTCAGTCAAGGACTTAGGTTAGGTCAAACGCGCTTGATGGCTTACCTCATTAGATTCCCCCAATCAAATTCGAACGATTGAATTTATCTAGTTTAGTTGTTAAGATAAGGAAATTGTGGTCACAATTAATTAGAAAAACATCGTTTATTAAAATGTTAAGCTTATACTGAAACGTAATGATTTTCATATCATGCGCATACTTTTATGAACACGCCTTGTATACCCAAAAGTAAATCCGTTAAGTTTTTAATAAGAATATTGTCAAATTTCTCTCGTTATGAAAACATGTTATTGACGAGGATTAATGTGTTGCTGAGAGCATTCCGAAATAAAAATGCCGTTTCTATATATTAGACCTCCGATTTACGAATGCTGGGTGCCAAAAATGTTACGACACGTGATTTAAAAATTTTTAATATTTGAAAACCAGAATTGGGTATCGACTACATAATATATTATGGCTTATTAAAATAGATGCAAATATTGAACTTTTCTTGAGTCAAAAGTATATTACTATACCAATATCACTCTTATACCCTTGCAAACAGAGAACATTTCATCAATCTCTCGAGAGTTAGTAGGTAAAATAATCAGAGACAGAAATATCTCCCAAAGTTAGTGATAATTTTGGAAGTACTTACTTTTGTTTAAAATAGTCCGATATTTGACTCATTTTCCAAAATATCTGTAGCAACAACATGAGTAGCGTGTGATTAATCCATGTGTAGAGTTTGTAGCAACTTTCCATGGCGCCTCCTTGTTTCTCACGATCCACCAACAACGATAACGAAATGTCAGTCATTCGTCTGGATTTTGAAAATTTAAATTTGGAAACTCCGTTCGGAAATCGGTCACAGCACTAAAAAGCGTTCGGTTTGAGGTATCGTGCGCGCGCCAGGTGCAGACGTATTTTGCCGGCTTATCATTCGCGCCGAGTGAACAAAAATAGTGATTGGATTGATAGTTGCGGGTCTATTGACTGCGCTGTATCACTGGTGCGCGCGAACTGGCCGCCCGCACTCGCCGCGGAGCGATGACGACAGATGACTCAGTTGTATCGAGCTGATAATGGAATTCAAGAATTGTACGATTCCAACTCAATGTCAAAACAATACCATTTGAATGCTTTTATTTGAAAAATAACAAACAGCAAGCGCCGTGATTTGCAAATCCGTTACACAAATATGAAAACAATCATCCCTTTATTGGTTTAGCTTTTAATCCACCCTGGACTAATGCGTGGTAGCATCACTCATAGAATATCACATAACCTATAGGACATAAAGATTTTTTAACAAGAAACCTTATCTCTACTTATTAACGTGCATTTTAGGATCCTTGATGATTTAAAACCCTCGTTCACAGCTATATCTTCCATCATATTATGTTATAGTTTATATATAAATATATAAATTGGTCCTTAGGTACAATATACAAACATAGTATCATGGTTAGGTTCCTAGCATTGCAGAATGGTGAAATCATAATCGTCTACGTCTTTAATCACGAATGACAGATTAAGGTTAATATTTTTTAGCTAAAATAAATATTAAATTATTTAACAACATAACGCAAAGTAAACCAAGTGTATTATGAGAAATTTATCAAATAACACTTTAATTAAAGTCAACCAAGATTATGTGAACTTGTAAAGCAATTTAAGTATTATTCATTTCATTACCACAATTACATTTATAAAGTTCTTCATTTGTAGTTTTTTTATTAATGAGATAAATTTTTATAATGACTCATAATATATGAACAATTTTGAACTTCCTAGATATTTGTTGTATAATATCGACAATAAAACTGGCATTTACTTCAACTAGTTATTTTGTATCTTATCAGTAAACCATAAAAAATATGGACGTAATGTTTTATCTCGTCGTATTGTTAGAGCAGATTAGAGAAAGGAAAAATGTGATGACGTTTTATGAAATAATCTTTTAAATTTCTAAAAATTCTTTCTCTTTAAATCTTCAATAAGTAAAAACTTATTAGCTGTTGTTTAATAAATTGATTGATAGTTGTAAGTTCCAAGAATAGTTGTAATAAACGGCTATGTTAAAATACTTATATATGAATCATTTATATTATGTAGGGAAAGTAGTATTTCGGGAAAGAGATCAATCGTCAAACTCAACTCGGCTCACCACATTTTTTCAACCAAGATCCCTTGGTAAAGACGAATTGCCAGTGATAACATTCTGAACTGTAACGTTTTTCATCGTAAGCCTTGACATTGACTTGGAGAGGACTATGCTCGGAGCCCAACGAATTAGGAAATTGAAGTGGCAGTTGGCTGGGTACTTGGCCTATAGAAAAAATGGCCGTTGAGGTGGAAAAGTTTTCCAATGGAGATCACGGTCAGGATGACAAAACATAGGTAGGCCTTTGACGAGGTGGAAATACATCAAAGTGGTAGGCTAGATGCAGCCCAGCGGTGATAGGTCGTACTGGAATATTTAGAGGCCTATGTCCAACATTGGAGGCCCTACGGCTGCAATGACAATAATATAAGATGGAATCATTGAAGTAATAATATTAACTACATATTCAATAATGTTAAAGGAAACGACGTACACTCTACAAGGTTTCATTGAAAAGAACGAATTAATTATAGACATTTCTGTTATTTTTAAGAGACATATTAAATATTCGCTACTTTTAACTAATCGTTACACTTTTTACCATACATCGTTACATATAACAGTAAGTTTATCTAGAACTACGAGTATACTTACTGTCCATCAAAGATATAATGCAAACATTGTATTATTTATGCTTCTCATTACCATTCGTCCACAAAGGTGTGGCTGTGTACAGGCTTTACCTATTTGTAATTAAAAATGGTTTGTGTGTTTGTTATGACCAGTCTAGACTAAGATTATGGTAATGAACGTGTATTGTTTGATTAAGTATGCTTGGTCTATTAAATAAATTAACTTATTCACTTGTTTCATATGTATGACTTAACAATTATTTTCCGCTAATATTTATATATTCCAGCATAATTGTCGAAGTACAATATCACCAAAGAGTATGTACTACATTATTTTGCAAGGTAAAGTTACCTAAAGTACTTATAATTAGTATTTGTTCATCAAAACATTTACTTAAAATAACCTAAGAGACTTTGAACAGAAGTCACACTTTAAATTCTTTGACGTATACAAAAACTTAATTACTTATAAAGAGTATCGGTTTTCTTTACTAAAGAGATTAATTACTCTAGAATATTCTAAAAAATGAAGGTCTGTGGAAATGAAACTAACGCGGAAGTTTATCCAATTCATTAGACGTCATTACTGTGTATTTAGTATCGAACAAATAAGTTAATATCATTTATTAATGCTCAAATAATTACATAACTAAATGCAAAAGGAAAACAGCTTCGTAGTCAAGAGCAAAACGTAAATTGTGTATTTTTGGCTGAGTGTAAAGAAACTCGGTCCAAGGCGGAAATAACGTATAACATCAATCAACCGGACTCTTATGCAATTTTATTGTGATAATAAATAATAATGTTTGGTATAGTTAGCATGAAAACTTTTATAAATGATTAATTAATATTATAAATTATTTAAATTTAAATTAAACATTTTATATTTTTAATTTTTTTTTTATTAAAAAAGTCTGAATATTTAACGTTTTTACGTGTTACTATCATTTTTTTTTCGAATTTAATGTGTTACATTTTTTACCAAAGATTTTTTCTCTGTCAGAGTTTTAAAAACTAACTTAATGAAAATACAATTTATGGTTTCGGAGATAGAGAACGATTACGGTTATTTTATACAAAAATAAGGAAAATAAATACCATCTAAGTTCGTTTTAGGCCTATTTTATTTTGATAAAACAAGGCGAGGAACACTACGCTGTAATTTTGTAACTTTATGAACCGCTATTTGTTTCCAAAGTACACAAGAGTGTACAATCTATTGTAAGTGTATAGGTGTGTATTTTTCCCGATCTTTAATTAAAGTTGTTTACTGAGCTTTTAAGGTTTGACGAACACGTAAATTAAGGCGTGCCGGTAAAAATATACCGTAACCTTAGCACCGAATAATGCTATATTTGATTTTGTGTGTGTTCTTCGAATGGTAAATCATGCAATAAAATCTGGAATAAAGCTCTGTATTATCATCAGTCATCACACCTTTCAATTATTACCTCAACTGAAGTTAATTGGTATTTATATAAAATTGTAAAATATTAATGTTTATGTAAGAGTAAGAAAAATATTTGTAAACAGAGTTTTTGGTTCGAGATTATCTCTACATTACTGTAAAAACTAAAAACTTCTAAATATCTTCTTAAGTTGATATTTTCTTTATGAGGCAAGCTAACACACAAGAAACTTCAATCTTTTCACAAATCATAGAGAATTCTTTACAAAGCCACATAACGACTCAATCATAAAGCTGAAACAAAAATAAATATTAGAATATAAATTGAGATACAAACTGACATGGCGGCGAGCGCCAACGAGGAAACAATTGACTCCCGACTGCGACTGACCTCTCGAATTGCTGTGATTCACCAACAACTGTATCGTTTTCATTTCACGTTTCATATACCTATATAAAATTAAAAAAAAATATAATTGATACATTATATTGTGACTTCTTGGTGTAAATGCATTTTAAGTATTGAAATAAAGACTTTTTTACACTATTTCCACTATTGGCTACCTGATGATGAATTCTCGAAACCGGTTATAATTAAATAATGTTTTTTAAAATAAATAATGGAAATAGTGTATAAAAGTCTTTATTTCAATACTTTAAAAATTATGGCAGCCCCATATCTGAATTTTTTTTAAGACGACTCAGAAATGAATCACGAATCGAATTTTGAATTTGAATTTGCAGCTCTTTGAATTTTAATGGGCCACCTTTTGAATTTAATTTTCCGATTGGTTCATTATTTATTTTATATATATTTTTGTAATTGAAAAAGCTTAAAAGAAGTACTTTTAGGTATTAATAATTACAAAGTTCTTGTTTTTAAAATATTCACCGTTATGTTCGTCCGTAGCATTATTTTGTTTTATACTTAAAATTGTTTAAAGAAATAGCACCATAACCAAAGGAAATATTTACCTACATACTAATTAATCGTTATTATTATCGTGACTTGACAAAACATTATCGCATCTTTCATTACTATGTTTACAAAACAATTAAGCGATTAGTAACAGGCATCCAAATTATATTTTTCTTCACTAATATTATAAAGAGGAAAGATTTGAAAAAATTTTTTACCAATGGAATCCTACATTATCCCTGATGAATAAGGCTATATAACATTATGCTACGAGAGCGAAGCCGCGTGGAACAGCTAGTAATATGTTAGTCTTTTCCAAAAATGTCATAATTTAGTTAGTATCTACCACAGATTTGAAAATAAAAGGCAAATGGAGTGTTCCCAAGCCTCCGACGCTGACTACTCTTGCATCTGTGCGAGTGAAATTTGAATTTGCCCTCGTGACGTGTTGTGTCAAACTACACGAACAGTTTTGTATTTGCTTTTGAAGTTTGTATTTGCTATTCAGCGTCACACGAGTCTTCGGCCGCACTCCATCTGCCTTTAATTCTCTAATCTGTGGTATCTACAAATAAAATACTCTAGTATCACTATAAAATCGCTTTTATAAATATTATGTTCAATGACATTATAAAAATAAACTGGCACATATTGATACAAGGGCCAATTGATCAATGATCAGTTGCTTCGAGCAGGGCTATTAATATTTTAATTGCACTCTGTAATAGTCTGGCGCCAACTTTCTTCGTCACTATCATTCATATGTACACAACATATAATAACTGAATGAATAATCATTAACCATATTCACTTAGCAACCCATCGTTTATTATTACGACTGACTTCGTCAAGAAAATTCTATCAGTTTATAGTTTTATATTTTTTAATGATTATAAGGAGAATAAAAGGATTTTTTTCGAAAAAGACCAGTGTTTTAACAGTGAAGTAACAGTGATCAGTAACAGATCAGTGCTTTTACAGAGGGGAAGGAACGACGAAAAATTAAAAAAGAATGCATTGAAGAGAAGATTAGGACAATCTTATATGAAGGCTAGAAGCTTTCCCGATGGAATGATTTTTTATGACACAGCATGCAAGCGTAGCATGCGTTGATGTTACGCAGTAGAATTTACCTCTGTCACCTCTTAGGACACCCACGGGGAAGAAGGTTCTTTTCTAACCCGTCGCCACACTGGTATTCGAACTTTTCGAAGATTTTATAAAGCGGTATTACAAATGTTACTTAGTGCAATCATTGTAAACTTGTAAATATAACATCTAAGAAAGGCAGTATCTTATCAGTTATTCTGTCCCCCGAGTAAAAATTATTAATAACAGCTACAAAACTCTATAAAATTTTTCAATAACTCTACCATGACACAAATCATTAATTCTATGCTTGGAGTACAATTTTCACAGTCACGTTGTATATCACATTTTCCTTAAGTAATAGATTTTTAAAGTAGTGGTACTCTATAGTACCAAGTACCAACGTCAAACCAAGTACACATGTGCTAACTGATTAATGTATACGTTACGACTTACGACGCATACGTTCATTGCACAATTTAATTTTATATTTAAATCACGTAGCGTATGTCAGAGCGTCTATCCCTATTATTCCAAAAACACGTATGTGAGTACTTTTTTAAAAACGTACTTAACGTTCTAGAGCATTAATTTTAGAAAATTCTACAATAATTGGTTATGTAGCACGATTAAATTAAAGAAACAATGGGAATGTTTTAAGCTCAAAATATTTATAAATATAATAAGTTACATAACGTAAAAAAGCGGTGGACTTACTTAAGAAAAAATAAAATACAAAATCAATATAACTTATTTTATATTATAGAGAAAAATGAATTTCTAAGTTCTGTTTAAGTTGTTATTTCTTTATTTCTCCCGAGCAACAAGCCAGTAGTACATAATAATGGTTAGTTGTCAATTAAATAGATTTAAAATTCTAATTCTAAGACAAGTGTAATAATTTTTTTATCACTTTTCCCTTAAAATGTAATAACAGCACAACACGTTAACACGATATACTCAAGATCTTCTTAAAGTTGAGATTCGCTTCAGTATTTAAACATTATAATTTTAAAATAACCTTTGCTCATGCAATAAGTCGAACGTATAAAAAAGGAATTAAAAGATAAATTATTATCACGTTCGAGTCATACAAGAACCAAGGATAATGAGATTATTAAACATCGACTGTGGACAAACATCGGCGTCCAATCCCAAAGCATGCTAAAACATGACACAGTAATCATTTATCTTGTCACTGTCACACCCTTCACGATGTTATACAATGTCAAATTATTACGTCGTGAATTACTTTTTTTAGACTACGAAAATTAGAAGGCTTGACGATTTGTTGCTCAAAAATTCATATTGTAAGTCATATGCACAGATTAGAGAATGAAGACAGATGGAGTGCGCCGAAGACACGAGTGACGAAAATACAAAATGTCTGTCTATTTTGTCGTAATATGTTACGAGGTTTGTAAAAGTTGTTCCCAAAATCAAATTTTATCCAATCAATATCTAGTACCAGCACCCACCATCTGCCTTTTTCTCTAATCTGTGGTTATATGTATTTGAGAAAACTGTGCAATAGCGCAGAAGAAAAAATCAAATAAGTACCTAAATAATAAACGTAAGGATTTTATAAAGCAAACTTTTACTAGCTGCAGAGAGAAAACTGGTGTTGTTGTTACATGCCTTTATATAGTTTATAGCTGTATGTACAATTGATCTCCAGTTTGTCGGATTTCTACCCCAACGTGTTATGAAAGTATAGCAATAGTCTAATGGTAATATGTGGTGTGATACAGGCCTCGTACGCCTTCACTAGGAAACACAGGTCCATACCTACCGACTAACAAAAAAACTAATAAGAAAATTAATAAGTAACGCCGATTTCTCGTGAAGGATTTGACAAATTTATATTTATACTAACTGTGGGTTTCGCCAGCGTATATTCCCGTTGTGGGATGTTCTAGATAAAAGTGTATAATCTTTTGTCAGAATCGGTTCAGTGATTGCCGCTGTCTGTCTCTACCTCCAGTCTTACTCGCTGCCCGCTAGTAAGACTCGAGGTAGAGACAGACCAACAGACAGGATTGTTTTCGCTTTCATATTTCCTACACTATGTCAAAACTTCTGACGAGATGAATTTGCATTTATGACGAATCCCATCATTCCACGGACAGTTCAAGATCAAAATTGACGGGCGAAAACAGAATGCTATTAATAAATCTTAAATCATGCATCGTTTCAATTACATGCATCCTTTCGCGTCTGTATTTACAAATCCATTCATTATTAATATCCGTTTATAATGTAATCACATCAAAATATTTAATTAAATACGTTAAAACCGATAGTAAGTGCGTAGTCTGCAAAAGGTATTCGTTAAATGGGTGCATTATATAATCTGTTTGCAGTAGTATGAGAACTACAGTACAAATTAGCATAGACTAATGGACCATAATACTTAACATTGAGTATTAATGACTCAGTACCGACAAACATTGTGTGTAAAAGATTCCATAGTTCGATCTGGTTTCAAATTAACACAGCTCAAATGAGTCAGAGTTATAAAATCATTACTCAATGGTTGTAATAGGATTTTAACCCTAATAATTTATATAGATTAATCATAGGCCAATATCTCGATGATACATAATTGTTATTTTAATGCTGATAATTAAGATTTACGCTTTCAATAATAAAAATACTCTTCTATATATACGTTAAATAATTTTAATATCAAAACCACTATAGTTGGTCAAGATGTTACAATAGCAATACTCTGTGTTCCCTTTAAAAAAAATTAATCTAAATAATAAATCACTTCCAAAAATAGCTATTGCTGCAACCACAATTAAAAGTGTGGATTAATTTATATCACAAATATGTCAAAAGAAATAATTTATTTCACCCACCCTTCTTATATTATACTTACCTTCACACTACTCACCAAAAAGCCGCCCTTCAATTTTTATACTTTTTATATTTATAGTCCACTAACATTACATAATTCTAATGCCCTATCGAGATTACTATCTAGCCTTAAGACTAATAAGTAATTAAATTTTAACTTAAACTGATGAGTAACTAAAGTAAAACTAAGAGTTTGCCTATTGACATTTTTCTTATAATCTCTATTATGGAGAAAATACTTTGATATTGTGTTCTTTGTAGGCCCTTCAATAAAACCCCAAATTGTTGACGGAAATATTTAATTTAACATACGATGTCCAATAATTTTACACAATCCCACGGGTTGGCTTACACAAACGAAGCGTGAGAGAAACATCAATTGGCTAATGATTTGCCGAAGTTATAGAAGTGGGATTCACACGGATGGGTAATTTGAGATTAATAGCCTTGATATTCTCTATATAATTGTTTTATAAAATACAATATGCTGTACCAAGTAATAGTCTAAATATATTTATCAACGAACTAGCGTTTCCTGGATAATAACTATTCTATGTCATTTCTCGTATTTATAGAAAATAAGTAGGGATTTAAAACAAACGACATTTAATTTAAATCAATATATGTACACTTATATTTCGTTTATATAATGTGCTTAAAATACATTGCAGTTGATATATGACAAATTGTATTGTTAATGCGACGAATGAATGAGGTGTTCCTTATATGTCGAATATCATGTAAGGAAACTGAAGGAAGACTACACATATAAATAAACAATATTAACCTTGTTGAAACATAAGTTATAAATATGTTATAATGTGCATCAATTTTTGCTTGCTTTAAACAGAGAGAACTTGAATCTCTCTAAGGAATTCAAATAGAGATTTTGAGTTTTAACTTTTTACTGATCTTTTGTCAAACTAAAGACATAATTATATTCCATTGTCTAAGTACGCTATTTATTAATGATATTGTTTATTACTGCGTTCCTCGAAATTATCGTGTTATTGATTCGTTTATCGGAATGAAAATATTATTGCAACTTCCAATTATAATCCACTGATTAACATTACCGATGTCATCATTTTAATAATAGTTGATACTTTCTTCTTCTGTCAATCTTAATTCTAAATTTGGGATATGTTTACAATTCTCCTCTCTTTATATAAAAAATAGCTGAGCTCCGCGGTTTTACCTGCGTATCATATATCCTGATCCCGTAGAATTTTTGGAATAAAACTATCTTAAATCATACTTGGGATTTCAAAATACTAAATTTCATCCAAATCGGTCCTGTAGTTTCGGAACCTATACAATACAAACAAACAAATCTTTCCTCTTTATAATATTTGTATAGATAATAATCAAGAAAAAACAGAATTAAACCATTTGTTCAATGCATGCTACGTGTTTTTGCTTAAACTTATACGTAAAAAAGTTTAATATAATATAGTTTAATAAAATGTTTAATTTTAAAAAGGAAGACCATCTTTAGATCCATTGCATACATAACTTATCAATTTTAAATCAACAAACTATTAATTTCAGGAACAATTTTAGCCATAAAAACGATGAAAAAGACTTCATCCCTAAGATTGAAACTGTCAAATAGCACTCAATGAACTTACGACCTCACAACACAACAAGAGCAAGAATTATCTCGTTAGGGTTCAATTTCGTCCGGTGCATGCAGTGTGCTCGCACCGACCTTACCTTTGAATCATCGAAGTCATATGTAATCATATGTTTTTAATGGGTTAAAATTGAATATGCTCCAAAAAGTTTTCATTCAATAAGGATAAGCACTATCGATTTATAGTTATCTCGTTAATAACAATTTCGTTCGGTGCATGTCGCGTGTTTGTGCAGATTTCATCTTTGAATCGTCATAGTCGTGTATATGTTTTTAATAGGTAGAAATGGATATATTCTAAATACTTTTTATTCAATAAGGATAAGAACTATTGATTTATACGGGAACAATTTCGCTCGGTGCATGTTGCGTGTTTGTACCGATTTCACCTTTGAATCATCAAATCGTATTGCAGATGTGTTTTATGGATACCGTGTACCGTCTTGTAGATCTAATATTGGTTAACAAAAATCTAAATAGTATTACGATTTTATAATGTATAGTTACAATTATCTCGCTAAAAGATCAATTTCGGCCAGTGCAGCAATATCGCACTGAAATCGTACTACATATGTTGAAATATTTATTGTGATAATATTGATTTTCTATAGTACTAAAGAGTTTTTACATTAAGATTATGTAATGTTCAGTTCAAATTGCAATTATCTTGTTACCGAATCAATTTCATCCGGTGCATACAGTGTACCCTGCCCTTGCTATGTAACGCTCGAATAAAAAAATTGCAGATTTGTTTTATAGTGTAGGTGAATTATTGATAAACTATATTTAACCGTGTGCAGACAGGATACGTGTGTTGCCACCCCATTTCTGCCCGTGGGTGTCGTAAGAGGCGGCAGAGGGTAATTCAGCTGCACAACAAGACCGGCGTGAAGCAGTATTGCACTGTGTTTCGTACGGTGAGCGTGTACCCGGGGGCCTGTATTCCCATCCAACTCGTCGGCCATCTTGTTTTACTCCTCTTCCAACTTCCTATCATTAATCCTTCCTGAAAGCCGGCAAGGCATCTGCGACACTTTAATGTTGCAGATGTTCATGGGCTGCGCTCAGTCACCTAACATCAGTTGAACCGCATGCCCCGCTTGCCAACATAAAAAAAATATATAAATTTGTTATATTTATACTTAAAAGAGTCCAAAAAGAGCCAAGCGACTTTAATAATGACTTCTTTCAATGATATTATCTCGTTAGAGTATCAATTTCGTCCGGTGCACTCGGTGTGCCCGCACCGGCCACACCTATGTGTTGTGTAATGATATGATTCATCGATCAAATCGTACAGATGTGCTATATGGTTGAGACTTGAGACGTCTGGTGACTTTTTGACTATAAATCTATGATTAATAATCGATATTAATTCATTCAAATTTAAGCAGTAATTTGACTTTCATTCCGTTTACGATTGAAATTAATCATTAAAACCTTAAAATAAATGGAGTCTGTGATGACTAATGAAATAGTTATTAATTACAAGTTTACAACTCATACTATTTATGCTCATTAAAATGTCTGAACAATGTTGTCATGATTAAGCTACCATTACTTAAGAAATGTTATAACAGACTATATTAATTTTATTGTGAATAATTTGGTTACTCATGTAACCGCAGGCCTAAGGTGGGTGAAGTAATGACTGTTTGAACCTTATAATAATATGTTTATGGCAAACCTAGCTGTGTCTCGCAGGTTCAACCGAACCTGCTTAATGCTTATCATAAATAGAAATAATTTTTCAAATACATGCGCTATTTTCGGGGATAAGCGCGTTTAAACAAAGGATCAAACTATTTCGTTCGATCATATTAGTACCTGTATACTTAGATGTACCCAGTGAAGAATAAAAAAAATAAAAATACAACATATGTTAGATCTATAAGATCTAGGTCTGCTTCACTAGTATCGTAATATTGCGTCCAGTGATCCTTACGGAACACATTTTCTATACAAATAAATAATCCGTTACATACGATACTGATATATGGACGCATAGGATACAATAATATAAGACTTTTAATTCGACTTGATTGGAACCTGAAGTAAGAACTTCAGCAGTTATAGATAAAAAAATGAACAAGATAAAAGATAATTTATTAAAATCAAGCGCAGCATCTAGCACCCAGTAGGTACATTACCATTCTAAACTTTTTATGTGACCTTCATAATATCGTGAGTTCGATCGCCTACGGAATGCTCATGCAAATATAAGGATTATAATATAAATATTTTCGCAATGTATGTTTACCTACACTTTGTTTATCCAACTATTTACTATGCATAGACAACCTATTATATTATCTGCAAATAAAAATAAGTGAAAAAATCTTATAAAATTAAATCTATTCTAGTAGGAATTTTCTTGAATTGTTTCGAGACTCAACTTCTATACTTAGTTATTTCGGTTTTTTTTTACCAACAATGATATGTATTAGTTAATAATTATTGATCGCAATTCCTGTCTGGGGAATAATAATTAGCGAGTTTCGTAAAATTATGTTACAAGGAATTCGCTTTTACGGCTTGTTAATTACGTTATTGACTATTGTGTCTAATATTTCTAATAGATATGTTTGTCTTTTGAGTCATATATATTTAACACTTCAAAACGATAGAACGATTCTATAGCTAAAACCACAGCTTCTTCTGTTATATTGATACAAATAGACTAATAAATAGAGAAGAAAGTCGAATATTTTTTCTTTGTATACTCGTTTGTGTGTCTGTAACAAATAACTTTAATCACTACTTATCTATACATATAATAGCATATAATAAAACAATATACAGATAATGTAAACAAATCAGCATCTATTACGCCGAAGTTACACGGGGAATATAAAACAATGCGTTTGTAGTTTGTACCGTGCGGCGTGATAGTCATGCTGATGGCGATCCGATAAACCTTTTTATATTGCGATTATATGTAATGACATTCCGGATAATGTACTTATGGGATATACAGACTATTTAATTTAGTAGTCTACTTCAGCTACTTCCATAGCATCATGTGATATGGACTTTTATTATGGGGGAAGGCCGCCGACATTGAAACTATATTTGTTCTTCAAAAAAGAGCAGTTAGGGCAATATACAATCTTAACTGTAGGGAATCCCTCAGGCAGCATTTCAAGAACACAGGTATTCTCACCGTTGCGTCACAGTGTATCTACAATGATATTATGTACGTCCATAAAAACATCAGTTTGTATTCAACAAAAGGTAGTAAACACAATTATGATACTAGAAATAAGGATAAAATCAGTATACCAACGTTTCGTCTTAAAAAGGTTAAAAATTCTTTCATTGGGCAAAGTATACGATTCTATAATAAAATTCCTCGTGATATCATTAAATCACCTATGTCAAAATTAAAACTTGATTAAACAATGTTTTAATCATAAGCATACTATAATATTAACGAATATATAGAAGACAGGAATCCTTGTAATATATCAGTTCCCAGATCAATACGGGATAGTTGTTTAGTATGATATGTATTCTTTAGAGTTGTAAAATATAATAACGATGTAATTAAAGTGGCTGTAGAAAAGAGTAACTATCGAGTTTCTTGCCGGTATCTTCTCGATAGAATCGACTTTCCGAACCTGTGGTAAATTTAAAAAATGACTGTTCATAAGTACTTTGTAAAAAGTTTACATGAATAAAAATATTTTCTATTCTATTCTATTCTATTCTATAGTATTCCTTCTAAAATAAACCCTTACGCTCTACTATAGTTAATGCGTATTTGTTAGTTTTGGTATATTAAAAACATTACTTAATTAATTTAATTTTTAAATTATTTAAGATAGATAACGTAAGAAGTACACAATGATTAGGAAAATAATATACAATTATTAACAAAGGCTTATGCTACTGTTTAACAAATTTTGTAGAGCAATGTTTTTATAAGGGATATTTTTTTTATAATAAGCAAAATTCTATGTTCAAAATGTATTGGCCGTCGTCAGTTTTTGATAAGACTATAATAAAAAAGCAAATCATAGATGAAAGAAGTACAAAAATAGCATGTGCTTTGCCCCCTTAGCTTCGCTACGATATTTTAGAATCATAATCTTCTTTGTAAGTGCCAGGAGTGCCATCTACCGACGATCAACATTAATAATGTGATCATTGCGAATTGCGAATCGTGGACAGGTCTGTGGTTTTACATAACATTTCAAGATGGCGTTAGCAGCCTGATTAGTAAAAACTTACAATTATATTCAGAGAACTGAGACCATTTTTTGAGTAGGTTTTTGAGGCAAGCTAAAAACTTGTCTAATGCTTCTCTATATCTCGACATACAACTATAGACCTGGGCCAAGTATTTATATTTTTTATATTCAGAAATGAGTGCACTATTTTGAATTATGCCCTTATTTCGTGATGCCGTTTTTGAGACGTTAATTGTGTATTTAGGATTTTGATATATCAATGTACGGACGCAAAGACACCAGGAGACCTAGCTTTAATAGTATGTACCTAAGCACAAATAATTATTTATAATGTTATTCCATCAATATTTTCCTACGAAACAGGATATATGCTAGAATATCTTTTATAAAATGAAGGAAAATACTAGTGTGATATTGCATACAAAAAAAAAGATACTATATTAATAAGGTGTGTAAGGTGAAAGACTGTTTCACGTTTCATAGTATTCATTTATAAATGAGGACATCTATTCTTTTAATTATTTTGTCTCATTCACATCAAATACTACAGATAAAACAAAAGGCTTTGATCGCTTCACTATTCTTACCTCTAAAAATAAAACAACCTTTTTTAAAAATACTTTTATGTCGTGAACCTACGTAAATTCCTTAAGCATCATAAAATATAATCTAATAATGTTGCATAATATTCTCAATGTCAGATGTATCAAAAATAATGCTTAATTTGAACATCATATTATTAACTAAGAAGATTCAAAATATCATTTTATTTTATTCGTAACAATACTGAATTACTTAAATAAACATTAGTTAAAAGGAACGAAACTTAACAAAAATCCTCTTTCAAGGATGTAGATATGGAATGAATAATTATATCTATTACAATAAACTTATTCTTCTATACCAGTGCAAGAATATTGAAAAAGTTATCTCTTTATAATAAAAACACCAATTTGCCAAAAAGGCTAAGTTTTCAATCGAGAAAAGCCAATTTTAAATTTAGCAAGTACACTCAGGATTTCAAAAATGTTTAAACCCTTTTAATACTTTAAGTATCTTATTAGGGAACTTTATTAACTACATTAATTTTATATAACGACCTAATATAAAGTATGATCTATGAGACATTCTGCGGCCTGGTTCAGTTTTATTATTATTTTTATTTTTAAACGAATACATAATTGTTATCTAATCGACATATCCAGACATTGATTTTTAAATTCTTAACTAAATCTTGAAACTTGAAAATAATTATGTTTTAAATAAACGGAGTCGAAGAATGTTTCCATAGATCCTACCCTCACTCTGTATTGATTTACAGATAAACAATTATAAGAGAGATACGATAAATTTTAGAAGAAACATCTAAACATCTAGCAGGCGAGTCCACCACCCTCGTTTCTCTCCATTTCTCTCCTCACATATTCCGCCTGTTTTTCTGATAGTCCCAATCGCACTACTTCTTGCTCGAATTGAGTTTTCCCTCCAATTCCCACTAGGTAACCGTTCAGTCTTGCCGCCAAATGTGACGTTTGCAATTTCGACGAATCTAGGCCAAGACTGCGGCACAAATCTTTATGGCCTTGTAGTCTATATTTTTGGTGGTAGCTGTAAAATAAAAATAAAATATTTAGTAATTAGCAAAACTATATTTATTTGGAAACCCATCAAATGCAAACTAAAACTAGTAATACCTTTATAACAAAGATATATTTAACTAAGTATGCATATCATTTATAGGGCTACACATCATGTATTATAGAGTAACATAGTTATTAATATCAAATAAAAGTTCTAACAACGAAGAATAGATCGTCATAGCAATTCATAGTAATTTTCCAAGCAGATCAAGGTCCGGTATAAATATTTGGATATAAAAAAGGATAAATGATTTAATTGAAGTCTTATAAAATACAATTGAGAATGATAACTATAATTCGCAACGTGTGTATTAAATTGATATCAATTGAAACGGTCTCAAGATCAAAATCATCGACCTCTTTCTGTTCAGCTCTAATCAAAATTCATTAACCGACTAAGTTTACAAATTGTGTATTTTGTAGGTATATACAATTTATTTTATATTAAATACTAGCTGTGCCCCGCGGTTCCACCCGCGTATATGTTGTATGTCATTCTCCTCGTCTTAAGCTATCTTCCTAGGAAATTTCTGCCAAATTGGTCCAGCAGTTCACTAATTATAAGTGTTGTAACAAACCCGTCTTTGTTTTATAGATATAAATTTAATTAAAAACATTATATTTAACGTTTTTGGTTTATAAACTGATTTTTTTAAATACGTTTATAACTACTGAAAACATTCATACCGTAATTAATTTTAGAGTTTGTTTTACCTAATATTTAGCTATTAGGAAGTAATTATACGTTCTTAAAACATCCTGGACTAAAAAAAATAAAATATATTTTAGTAGGTACATAATTAGCATGCTTGTAGAGTGCTGGACGAGTATCAAAATCAATTTTGTAAGGACTCCTAGATACATTGTTGCAGAGGAAAATGCATGTGCCATATAAATTGGAAGGTTAAGTGCCTCCATTGGCATCAGATCATGCTATAAGGTGTGAGCCTTGACATAATTATTACAATAACCGATATCCATGCAGAATACACTGATGCAGTACCCAGTTTGAATAATCAAATCTGATTGTAGACAATCGAGGCCAAGATTTGTTGCTATGTCGCCGAACGAATAATTATAAAATTAAAGAGGACGTTTTAATATCTCTCGGTAGACAAGGCGGACGAGTGCAAATTTTGTGTTCAATGTTTTAATTGCATATAAATCATAACTCCTTTTTTTAGAACGTAACTAAGTCGGGAAACTGCGCTATGATACGCTAATACGTTTTAATGGTTGGTGACACCGGTGCTATTTTCTATTGTCTATAACTCTATAGAATTATTGAAACGCATTTAAAAATAATTAATTATTAGAAAACATTGTTTCGTTTGTACATTAAAGATAAATCTGCACCTTTGGACGAGGATTATTATTATGTAATTGTACTTTTCATTGCAAACTTGTGGAATAAATATTCTATTAATTTAATGATAATTATTTAAATTCATCTATGTATGACCTCAACTCAATACGGGTTATGTTGGTAACATTCGGTGAGACATTCCACATTATTTCCTCTAATGTTTTTGTTGAGTAAATAATAACTATTTGTCAAAAAATGGAAACGAGTTCCCCACAATAAAAAGTAGAAAATAACTTTTCTTTTATCTCTGTTTTAAAAAAACCACATCTGTATATAAATGCCGAAGATATACGGTAACATAAATAAAAAATACGGTCGAATTGAGAACCTCCTCCTTTAAAAAACAGGATACTTCCAGTTTCGAGCTACGTTTTTCTGCATCGTACATGCATACGTGCATCTGCTATTGCAAACAATTAAGAGCAAGTTAAATTCATTCAATTATAAAATAAACTTACTCTTCAGCTGGATAAAAGGTCCCTGCAGGTGCAATCTCAGTCCTCAGTTGCTCGTTGCAGCGCACCTGCATGTCCTGGTAAGATGCCTCTGCGGCTGCGCGCTGCTCTTCGTCGTGGTACAGAATCATTGATTGGTACTGAAATGTATTGCAATGTTATATAATTGTATGTGCATATCTTGCTTGCAATGGGTGTAATATGATAGTCGATATTATTTAACAATATAACTTTCCGCTACAATAAAAGGTTCGACAAATCACGCAGTGTGCAAATTACTATATTTTGTTGAATGTTTATTAAGAATTTTTATATAAGCATAATTGACCAGAGATAATTAAATACTTAAAAATATTGGAATTCAAGAGGCCCTAATAGCATTTCATGTAACAATTAATTTAATAGAAAAGAATAAGTACTTAATTTAGATGTTCTATAGGTATACTTACCGTTACACGAGTTACAAATGCGACAGAGATAAAATTTATTTTTATTTTACTGTTAAATAAATAGAATATTGAAATTGTTAGTTATTATATATGTACTTGAGAGAATAGATAATAAAGATTGGTAATTCGTTTGATGTACTATTTCCAATAAAGTTTATTATTTTTACATGTATTTTATGTGCACAAAACTTAAACGGATATAAGACAACAAAAGAACAATAAGTAGGTACATTTTCTGACGTATAATTTTTAACGGGCATTATTTCAGCTGATTATTTCATTATTTATGGATTATGGATAGTTTTTCTAGGTATCTTCTAAACAAATGTAACACGATAAATGGACAATCCAATATTTATCTTCTAATTATGTAGGAAGACAAATTCAAGTTGTAGGATTTGATTGTTTGTTTGAAAACGATTCTTTTTAACTGCAATAAGTAGTGTAGTAGTAAAAAACAATAGCAATTCATTACGCTTCTACTTTTTCTTGTTGATATATTTCATGTAAGTGATTTTTCCCGCGACAAATACATAACGAGAAAGATGAAATAGTTTAGCATAAGCACGTTATAGACCTGCTATTAGCTGCTGCCTGCTATTATTGTAGCAGCCTCTTTTAAGCTAAATTTATGTTTTTATAATGAGAGTTAAATTTGCTCTTTACCTGTCTCTTCAGCTTGGTTGTAAGACCGTACTCGTGGTTAGCCCAGAACATTTCCAACAGATCTTCATAAGTCACGCTCTTTGGATCAAAATCTATTTCAATCACCTCCGTGTGGTCTCCTCTGTAAAAATAACATTCTTTTTAATTATATTTTAAAATAACTCCTTATTATCGGGATCGATCGTAAAAATTAATTTAGATTTAGGTCAGTTACAATTTTGTAGTTCTTTTATTTGTATTCCTTTTCATGAAAATTACGATGAATGAATGGTGATGGAGTAGAGTACCTACACTCTACATTGAAACTGTAGGCCTACTCTTATTTTTTTTTGTCAATGAATGTGAATTCACGCTAGTTCTTACGTTTAACTATCTTTTAATTCTTCTAATTAGTATAAGTCATACGTAATATCATGAAATTACATAAATTATAAGTGCATAGATGTCAACATGCATTTATACAGCGATTATGACAATCATTAGCAGGCAAGCTTTTAGCAAAGTATTATAATAATTGGTTTTCCACTTTACTTGGAAATAACAATTAGAAGGATATTACTATGATAATAATTCATATATAATTGCCTTTCGTTTGTGCCATTTTAAATTAAAACCAATTAAAACAAACTCTACATTAACATGCAACTATTTTCATTTTTCATTGCAATACATTATTGTAAAAAAAAACACTAAACATGAAATAGCTTTGAATTTTATTTTTGTTAAATTTTGTCTAGTTATTCCAAGCATCTTCACTCCCATAATATTTGAAATCGGTCAGTTTAAAATATTTGTTTAGATTAGTAATGTAAAATGTCTAATGTTGGGTTCTATATGCCAAGCGTATATAAAGATGCCTCTAAAATTATACCCTTATTGAATATAAATTACATTAAATAAATATGTACAATATTTTGATTATATGTACATATTGAATCCTGATATTACTTGGGACCAATAAATAAGAATTAGTTAGGTACTAATTATAGTAATAAAGAATAAAGGTTCCCAGTACTAAACACACAACCATTGAAACAGTTTCTAGTTTCTGCAATAACATAATGTACGTGTATAACATTTACATTATACAAATCTACATTAAGGACCTGAAATTGATCAAACGTGCTAGTAGGTTAATTGTATTAATTTATACGAATTCGGTGGCAATAAATTGTAGCCCCACATCTGGCCCACACAACGGTCTACCTACTTTTTACTTGTATTATCGCAAAGTCGGTCAAGCGCCAAAAATAGTAGCATGCGTAGACGCATGTCACAGACTCTGCTATCAACCTTGGCCTTGCGGGGAACCTTGGCTCACAGTTTTACAAATTTGATAGTCAAGATTAATGTGTTCTTCCGCTAGTATTTTGTACAATCGTTTTGGGGGAAACATTGCTTTTTTCTATGCGGTATTAGTAGATACGCTGACCATGATAAAATGCTTAAATTTTTCAAACTACTTCAAAGAAGTTCACAAGAACAGCAAAAAACAAATACTATCTTAAATAGGTATAGAAAGTGTATTTAAATGTTTTAATTTAACTAATTATTTCTTGAATTATAAAAAAAAAATCATTAATATTTATTATCGGTATAAAATATTTTTCTGTGATTAATTAAAAACTTAGAATTTAATTGTGACTGGAATGCTCACATTTGCAAGAAATTGCCAAGGAAACGATAAACAAAAAAGCCAATCATTTAATATTTTCATATATGCATGCGCAGAATGCAGTAGAATCAAATTTCCACACGTGTCTTTCTGTGAAGAAATGAAAATATGATAAGCTTTGACCGTATTAATTGGCGAGCAATTCCTTGTATAAGCAAAGTTATTTTGTTTCACATAAAATGCTTGACGATTGTTTCTGAATAAAGTTATTGCATGTTTAAATCTCCATGATGGGGGAAAATCAAGGCCAACGAATCGTATTACGAAAGAAACTTATTGTAATAGAGTATTAATATTAAAGCCGTAATAGTTTGTAAAACAGTAAACAAATTATAACTGTAATGAATTCATAAGTAAAATTTATATATCATATAAAAGATTACAAGTAATTAAATTAAAACAGATTAGGAAAGAAATTTTGATGTATTTTTGAAATACAATACAGTGAAAATAAATAAGTTATATTGAAACTCTATCTATAACAGTTTCAGAACCTAAATTCTCTATAATGCTGAACTCTATACAACATATTCTAATTATAAACAGCTATTAAACATAAAACAATAATAAATTACGTAAGAGACTCGTGTAAGTGCATTAACCTACGTAGATACTACGTTATATCGAACGTAAACACATGCACAGTATTTATTATAATCGCATTCTTACTCATTCATCGTTACACTATCTGATATTATATGTAAGTCATCATTCAAACTCCATTGTAAGGAGTATTATAGTAATGACTTTATATTTTATGTGACGATCGTGAGTCGTGATTTATTTTAACGCTAAAATGCAACTTTTTCGGACTTAGTAATTTTGTTACATTCTAAAGTTAACCACAGATACGAAAAGGCTCATTGTTTCTAAATTTGAACCCATTTTTATTTCTCTTCCACTGATCATTTTATCTTTTGCCAGGCATAATTAAAAAGCAAAAACCCTATTATAAAGGAATGACCATTAAATTTCATAATACTGCACCAATGTGTTTGGATTTCACAATATTATGAAAGAAAGTCTCAACAAACGAGTATTTATTATCTTTTATAATGCCTAATCATCATCGTCAGCTATCATGCATTCATCATCAACTTGTATACTAAAATCACGCGTACATATCTTAGTAAAACCAGTCGAAACACTTATCGAAATATTTTAAAAACGTTGATAAAATTCCTAACCTTGACATAAATAAATTACAGTCTGGTTTATAATCTAAATATAAAAAAACAATGATGACAAACAAAATTTATATAATAAAACACAATAGCACTGCTTTTCCTATTTTTTATAACGATACCACGGTTTTTTTTCAGTTAGTTTTATAATTGCAGTCGTTAGCAGTTCGTTCAGGATCGTTGATCAAAAAGAATTATTTCATAATACCAGCAAATGTGATACCTTTTTATACTCGTATTTCGGTTGAAAACAAAATCATATGAAAGCTTTTTATAATTGTACGGATTTACGTGCAGTTTGTGCCATCAAGTTTCATTAGTAGAAAGAAGACTTATAAGATTTCATTTCTTTGAATCTTGCTCCGATGTAAATTATATTTTATCTCTCTCGGTATATTTTTGAGTAGCAATTAAATATATGCAATGTTTGTAGTAATCCCTTGTTTCACCCTAACTTTCGTGAAAAAAACTTTTTCACCGCGATTAAAATCCTTTAAAAAGTATTTTATTTAATACGGAAAGTACTCGCGTTAAAACAAACACAAGAAAATACTAATATAGAGGTGTAGGAAAACTTACATGTTCCTATAATGCGGGCTTTTAGTAGTACCACCGGAGTAGCCGACCCTGGTCCGTATCACCCCAGGCGTGACTCCAAACAGTGAGTCATTGGACCAGAAGCAGCCCATCCCGAAGGTCGCCTTCTTGGTCGGGATGTCCACATCGTGTAACAAAGCGGCCTGCTTGAACAAAATGATTGTAGAGTAAAATTTCAACAAGTTTTTTTTCATATAAAAAATAACAATACTTTATAAATTCGATCTTTCCACTTGCGTGTATTATGAAAACGCATGAGACCCAAGTAAAATAATGAATAATGAATATGTATTATAAGGTTGACGGTATGCTGTAATTTATGATATACGTTTTTTTAAGGTGATGAGCGGGTACAATACTCAAATATAGAGATAATAAGAGAACATTTTAACGTAATAATACAGTTGTTATTTATACTGAACTTATATTTCGTAACAACGCAAAATTATGAACGACAAAAAACGTTTTGAAAATCTCCGTGCAAAGGAATGTCGTAATGATCTTTACAAAGTTTTCCAATGCACTTATGGTGTCCGAAAAAGTTCCCTTACCTGTTTATAATTTAAGAAGTTGAACTGAAACCAGTTTCAAAAATAAATTTTCGGTAATTGCCCGGCAGGTATGTACGCCGCTGACTACTCTGTTGCAAAATCATAACCGAAAAGATAAAATCACGTTTTTGTAAAGTTATTATGATCTTTTTTATTTTCGAATGTAATGTATTTGGGGATGTTTTCAATTCAGGAGTTGACAATTTTAATTTTGATTACGCTGAAATTGATGAAGGCAAAATATGTTATATTATGTATGATAGAAATAACAAATTGACGATTGAATATTACGACGTTTTGTGAAATTTTAGATTTTTTAATAATAACATATTCTACTGATGTTAGTTCATCCTAGCTGATTTTGACCACGGCGCGGGCCTGATTTCATCAGATACATACTACCCAACTAATCAGAACATTTTTACACAAGTGTATGGGCAAATACAGCGCACTTTCTACTTCTATCCTCTTTCTCATGCAGTACACTGTTTATTGTAATATCTATGATTATTTTTCTATATACATACAGAATCATCAAATGATTCTATACCAATAAGTATGCCATCTATTGATATGAAATAAACATTGATAAGTGATGGTATTGTAATTGCCCCCTACAATGGCGCAGTAAGTTTGACCCGGTATAAGGTCATATAGCTTATCAAATAAGATACCTTTGTTATTATTTGTCACCCGTGAATAAACATTTCATGGAGTTCAAGTCATCGTGATAGTCGATACAATGGAGTAGTGTTTAGAAATTCTTGCATGTGTATCTTGTGTTAGTGATGACTTGCATAAAGAAATGGTGATACTTGAGAATTGGGATTGAGTTGCAAGTCCCTCTACAATTGCAAATTATAATATTGACAGACAATAGTTGATTTAAGAATAACATGCCTTGAGACAATATGTATTTCAGTCAAATAATGTTCAAGAGTTGGGAAAAATTGGAGGTTTGTTGAATTTGTTGAAAAAATGTATCAACTTTTTAGTTCCAGTATACATGTACATACAAGTTTTATTTCTGCCGATACGACTGAGAATAAAATTAAATATTTCTATTTACATGAAATGCTCTATTATGAATGTTAACTAGTTTCGCTGAATTTTCAATATTTTTAAGTATTGAGTATATTTTGTCTTCATATGTTTGTTTCTTTTTCGGCGTAGTACAATTATTTGATTTATATTACAAATAATCTTTAGACGATCAAATATACCAAGAGTATAATTTTAAAATGGCGATCAATCAATCGGTTAAATTGATCAATTTGTACTTTGATCAAAGCCATGTGATACATTCTATTTTTGTTGTTAAAATCGTTGACTTCCCTCGAGGTTTAGTTCATTGGATGATCACGTGTAGCCTTCAGTATTTTTTTATACTGCTCTATTTTATTTACTTAAAAATCACGTGTAACACGCAGATGTTTAAAATGTTAGTAAACACAAATATAACGATATGACCTATTTAACTTACTTGAACGTTTTCTAATTAAATGCATTTATTTAGTATTATCAATTACTTCCATCACTGGTAAATCAAAACGCCTTATTTGATTTTTTTAAAACATTCTGATAAAAGTTACTTATATTTTTTTTTAAAAGTCCAGTTCTTAACAAAAACATTGTACATTTACATAAAAAATTTGGTAATCATTAAATACATCCAAAATAAAAAAGAAATTCAATTTTTTATTTCAGCGACTCTACCTTGATTTTAATAATGTTATATCGACCTTTTTACGTCAAAATAAATATTGTATTTTACAGTACGAATAGAAATGCTGTAAAAAATTAGGCACAAAGTTCAGTGCTCTGGTTTCGTTCGCAAAAAATCCTCCGTCATTATTCATTACCGAAAGTGTAATCAGGTAATCGATAATCGTCAAACACTACCGTTAACTTTTATGTCCTAAAAACTTTCAAAAGAAAATAAATATTTCTACATAGGTATTGCGGGCCATTTGACAAAGTGTAACACACAGAATAAAAAAATGAGATGAAATTTATGCAAGAAAATATACTTTTCTAATATTATTAATGAAAAGTGAATACACCATAGCATTTTCCTATAAAAATGACAATTCTTGCATCAGAAAATTTCCAAGAAAAACGCTAATGGAAAAGCAAAAACGAAAGACTTACGTTTGTCGGTGGTTTCATGGTGCAGAGTTGCTTGATGAATCTCAACATACACGGGGTTCTAATGGTATAATAAACAATATTTTTTTATTTATTTTTGTAGTTCGCTGTCCGCGTGTCTGTGTGGTGGAGTGAGGCCGCGACGCGTCTGCACTGTGTGGCGGTCCGGCGAGCACTGCCATGTGTCAATGCCGCAGTGTTCTTCAGACCGCAATGTTTTCTTGTGACGTATTTTTAGAGTTCCTCAGCGAAATTATTAAGAAGAACTCTTAATTATAATGCCTCTATCATATATCCAAGAGCGTCCTTTAAATATTAAAAATGTAGCGAATTTTCTAAAAAACTTAAGAGAGAAAAATATTTTACTTTTATTGAAATACTTTCACACTTTACGAAAAAATTATCCTAATTAGATATATATTACACTGTTTAAGACATAATGACTTAGACTTAATCAGATTAAGTAACGATTTACGGTTACTATGAATTTACCATAATTTAAGGACTATAAAGATCTAATTACTTATTTGTTTTAACTTTCATTCATATTAATCGAAACCCAAAAATATAAAACAGAACCCTCCTTTTTTTGTCCAATACACAATTGACCGATACAATTTTCCTTTGTATCACACATGCGCTATTAAATACATTTAGTGCTGAATATTGGAAACATTGAACTTATGTACAAATATATATTTAATAACGTTTACTATTCAAACAGTTAATATTACTATTGATCTATGAGCACGACAATTTTATAGATTACGTAGCTTGTTAATTGATGGATGAAAAATTGGCAGGTTACAACAATGATGCAATTAATGTTTAACTTACAATACAACTTTGTAATTGCATTGTAGAATACTTTTACTGGTCGAGGTACTCGGTGCTATAGTATAATATTATGTTAGTTTTGATTCTTTTGAATTACACGAAATGAAATAAATAAATAAAGCTAAGAATCATTATTTCGTTGCAAAATAATTTTAATAATATATTTTAAAAACTGAACATAACAACCAAAACCTTTGATTAAAAATATAAGAATTCGAAAACCATCATTTGCTAATAAATGAGAAAAGATTTATGACCCTAATGACTCTACCACTCTACCAATCAATAAATAAAACATTTTTTATTTATTCATAAATATTACAGCACTTGTTTGTGACAAATGAAGGTCCCCGGGTGGCTTTCTCCAGAAGTCTCCAAAGGGTGGGGGTAGCCGCCTCCCACCCTCTCCCTGGATACACCCATCACCATTTTAACATAATTTTCCTTAATATAAAATTTTTCATGTATTTAATGAGATACTATGTCTACCAAATGCGTGACAATAATAATATTATATTGTCTTTTAAGAACAATGTCACTAGCTTTATGTTTAGTCGTGTATATTAAAAACAGATGAGCACGCTTTCTTTGTTTGTTTTGCTATGAAAATAGTCGTCAAATACTATTATCGATCTCAAATGTCTCAAATGTCTATGTAGGCATCATTAACGCCTCTGCGGTTTGGTAGTTACTAGCTATAGCCACGAGGTTTTCTACGTTCTTATTCAATAAAATTGTGACTCAGCTATTTCAGTTATTAAAGCTCTACTCGGAGATTGATGTTATAGTGGTAACTGTACGTAGGTAAGTCGTCGGATAACGTGCAGTCGCGACTCTACAATAGGCAAATTTGTCCTTACAATTTACAGCAATTAGGCACTAAACTTTGTTATATCTACATAACTTTATTTTAAGGGAAATGTGCTGAAGATCGGCGTGAAACAGTATTGCGCCGTTTCGTACGGTAACCGTTGTCTATTGTACCAGGCTAAGTTGTCTGACTATATATTTGAGCTTATGAGCCGCATAGTGATATTATTTCGTTTCTGTGTATGCGTATTCAAAATGAGTAGGTCGATGATTAGGTAGCATACTTACGTATGTATATATTCTATGATAGAAGGAAAAAATAAAACATAAGATAATCTCAATAACAAATTTATTTCACATTTTAGGAAGTAGGAATCACGATCAATCATATATAAAACACTACTGCTTAAAAGTCATTAAGTACAGAAGACAATAAATAAAACATGTAAAGTATTATGAGCACTAGATTTTAATTACAACAGTATAAAATTGCATTGATAGAGGACAAGGATAACATTTGTACCATATAAATAGTGACATTTAAACAGTAGATATTTTTAAACATACTAAATAATACATAAACTTTTATTATACATTACAAATAATTTCGTAGGATCACAATTCTGGAAAGTATTAAAAACGTTGAAACACTCATGACTGGATAATATAAACTGATAGAGCCTTATGATAATTTTGTATATTAATTAAAGTATAGGAGTTTACTAACGTCAATAAAACGGGTATTAATTGGATCTATTTAACATTACACTAGGAAGATACACAGAATCTATCTGCCTTTCTCACTCAGATAATATTAAGTATTCTAGTGTTCTATCAAGACTTATTAATGAACATTTATCTAATATGTTTGTCCGAAAAAACTTATCCAAGTTTTATATTATCTTTAAAGGTTTAATAGTGCTATATTTTCGTCCAACAGTAATAGACAGAGGCTCATTAATGATTACATTTAGTTAAGGAGACTGTAATAAATCATTACAAAACGTGATGTTATATTATTGTGCTTAGAAGTAGTAAATATATTCAAAACGCCCTTTAGATAAAATAACTAGATATCCTTTAGAAAAGTCTGGTCTAGGCCAAAGTGTTGTGCCTTTAAAACTCTAAAAAACAGTTTTTTATTGGAAATTTGTAAATATTAAATATATTTTGAATCACGATCAATTTTCAAAACTTGGTCTGATATAAGGCAAGATAAAACTGGCAAGTTACTAGAATTTTGTGACTAAGCGAGTTTAGTATGAAACCTTATTAAAAAGAGTACGTATTTTAAAAACAATTTTATGTTTTAACAGGTTTAACTGATTTATAACGGAAAAAATGAGAAATTTCAACAGTAACTTAATATTTTTTTAAGTAGGCAATACTTTAACACTTACGCTTAATTTTTCACTCCCAATAAATTACTATTACCAATAATCTTAATTATTTTTAAATGTAGTTCAAAATATATACAACGATAACCAAATATAAACCCTTCTGAGTGTTTAACAGAAGTTAAAGACATTTTTAATTTTACGGCAAGAAATTACGAGGCACTGATATGACTTTTAAAGGGTTATTCAAAATATTTTTCATTAATTTCTATATTCATTCATTTCATTAAATTCTTTACCTATAAATATATTATAGTTCCAACAAAACGTTCCTTCTATATATGAATATTAATATTTATAACATACCTGATGATATACATTTTAACCCAGAAATTGCGCCTAATAATTTAAAATTTACCATAAAATATTCATATTCTATAAATGCTTTATATAGGTCCGATCAAATAAATAGACTATCACAATTGTAATCAAAATGCGTTATAAAATAATACTGTACCAAAAATAAACAACCATATTGTGCTCGTGTAAGGCCATTCGTATTGCTTGATGTATTTTTAACACCTGATAGTAAGGGATACGTATATTTCGTAAGTACAATATATCTGCGATCAAATTTTACGATATTCTTCTAAGGTAGTGGTTCCCAACCTTTTCTTGGCCGTCACTTACTTTATAAAATTTTATTACTAGCAGGAACCACGAAGTAGGTGTTTTATTCAGTTCAAATGTGAGTCTTGTGCTAGCGATTAGTGACTAATTTGAATCCTTTCGCGGACCAACTTTTTGGAGTAGTAAGTACGTATTTAGAAAAAAAAAACGCTTGGTCTCTTGGAAGGAAATAAATTTGAAAACTTTCGCGGATCAATTTTGACCACTGATTGGGAACCACTGTTTTAAGGCAACCTGCCTTAATTCAGGACTCTTCGACACAAGTTATCAATTAAAGAATTTTGCACCTATTTCTTCGACATATTCATTCTTATTTACGAAAATTACGCACCCCCTGATAATATAGAATAAAATACACACGAATTTAAGTACTTCTTAAGTACTAACAATGATTTAACCTAATGACTATGATATGGACGAATGATTTACTACTGGATGAATCTTAATCTAATAAATACATTTCCAAAAGTATTGTACATAAATATTATAAAACAATGGAATGTTGTTCTGAAGATTTCACTAGGGTGCGGAGGTGGCACGATGTCAAATAAATGTTTAAGTTATAGTATAAGAGTCAGTTTCACCAGTTTCCAATAAAGTATCTGATAGTATACCAGGCTTTTAACTACCCAGGCAATTAATGGAAAGACTGTAGAGCAGAGGTCACAATTTTATTATGTGTCCGTTTAAAAAAAACACAAAACATAACCATTGATTGAGTTGCGGATAGGAAAAGCTAACTGAACTATTTAAATATAATCTCATATATACAATTTCAATAAATAACGCGGGAAAAATTAATATTTGCTCAAGTTTTATGCGTAAAATATTTTGAATTATTAACATACGGTCTGCATAAAATAAGCTGTCGGTCAACCATTAGCTGACCCCTGCTGTATATTTCGAAATAGCATTGAATATTTTTACAAGGCATTAAAAACACATTTTAAACACATAAAAATAATAAAAAGGCTCCGTAAATTTTATGTATTTATTGAAGATGAATTTGTGACGCCACAACCGGCGGTAACCACGGGGGTCAAAAGCCTTTTATTACATGTTGAGAATCATGTTATGAATGTCCTGTAAAAATATAGAAGGTAAAGAACAGTATACTCACATACTTCAATCATTAGCTATACAATACAGTGCTTACAAGTTAGTGGAACATTAGTTTGTATCCAATAATTTCATGTCCAAATAAACATTGATTACTTTATTTTTTACAAAAAAAAAAAATAATTTGGTGCAGATCGGAAGTTATTGAATGTAAGAATTTTTGTGTATCTTTTAGCATGATTTCTTACTATCTGATACTTTATCAAGAATTGATAAGAGTGACCCTCAGTATTAGAAAAATGTTCATCAAAACGAAATTACAAGTACTTATTTTTAATTAGAAACATACGATTCTATCCATTCGCACCACCTCAAAGCTACGATGAACACCAAGGTATTATTACAACAATATTTACACCAGAATGGAAGGGTTACCATCAAACGAAGACAACACGTACTAAAGTATAACAAACGATATAATTGGCACACACAAGAGTATATTTAAGTACCGTTCACATACCAAATAAATCCTGAACTATACAACTATATTGCGCGAGGTTAGAGACAAGTAGCATTGCGGTTAATGTACGACAAAATACTATTAAAAGCTAGTAATGTATTAAGAATATTTGTAAAACAATAGTCTACTTTAACGGGGTTTTCATGTACCAATTTTAATAACAAATTAATCGTGAAATGCAATGGCCCCCTCTCTTTTATCAACCGTAGCTGCAATTTCAAACTTTTCTCTTCTTTAAAAATACGTCGTTTCGAATATAAGCGGTTGTTTGGAGAAATTATCATATTCCTTGTTTTAAATACATATATAAAAATTATAATTACGTCATTTCTATTACGCATTCACTATTAATTTCAATAATATATACACAACAATTCCAGTCTTAAGTTCCGAAACTCTAATACGAACTATATTGTATAAGGAAGCATTGTAAACGTACACGTAACGCGAATAAATAAATCATTAGAATTATATACAATCATAGGATCTTGTTTGATTATTTCCAAAGAAAGAAATATTCAACAGATTAAAATCAGGTCACGATCATGAAATTGTTGTTTCACATTAGAAAAAAGTGTTAAGTTTAGAATTAATATCGTATATACATATAGTTTTTATTCCTTTATTGATATATCACACAAGTTATTTCCAGGCATTTTTCACCACAACACCCATCCTTACAATTTACTATAAAATTTTCAATAATCTTTCTATTTTCATAAAGTAAAATTGCACAATGATTTCATTTTAGATTTGAATTTACGTATATAACTGTCTGGAATGTTCGATAAGGAAAGACGGTTCAAGAAAGTGAATTCTAATAGGATTCTTAATAAATTTACAATAATTTCTCATACAACGTAAACTTTCATTAAATAAACCACATTTCCTTACAATACCATTGAGCTCTTACAAAACTATCACACATCAAGCGCATTGCGAGAGAATGGCAATTTTATGATCGGCAAATCGATTTTTCGATCGATAATCGGTTAATTGGACCTTTAGTCGATTTTCAATAAGGATTAAAAGATATATACAACTTGAAAAATGTAACTTTGTACTGAGAATTATGTTCAAGTTTGTTCACAGAATTAATATAACAGTTATTAGCGCGGATAAATAGTAAAATTGTAGGCCTGTGTGAGTATGAATCATTGAAATAAATCACAAATTTTAGAAGCTGTACAAGACTTGAAAGAAAAAGTATAAAAGAACTTCAGTTACAAAGTTATACCTATTCAAGTCGACACCTTACATATTTGGCTTGAAATCTGTCCAATTTCCATAAAACGAAACAATTGGGCATTATTTCTATTACACCCAAAAAGGTCCACTGAATTAAGTTTGCTCATTTGGCATTATAGACTATAAAGAACACAGATAATATAAGCTGCCATAGACAATCGAACACAGAGTATAGCGACACCTCGCGGTAGATTTCAAATTACATTATAATACAGCACCGGTGAGACTTAGTATCGCCGACGACATCGCTTGTATGACCTGAAAACCGAGGAACCGTACCTGTACTGGGCGTTAGCACTGAGTTTTGTTCTTTAGACTCTGGTATGGAGCTTAGACTGTGGTTGTTTGAGTTCATACACGATTCTATTGGACTGCCGTTGGTTCTTATTTGCGCGCGTTGTTTCTTCAAATCGGCGAGCGTTCCTGCAATTGTAGGTGGTTTGTTTTAGTTCGCTAGTAGTTTTGGTGTGAAAGTGGTGCGTTATACGATGATTACTAATTTTATTTATAAAGCGTTGAATCATTTAATTACTGGTGAAAGTTATTTAGCTACGCGGTGAAATTTAAATTCATACTTATTCTAATAAATTTGATTGAGATAAAAATAAATTATTTACAAGGAAAAATAAAGGAATCAATATTTTGAAGAATATATCAGTGCAAGATATGGAAATTGTGTCTACTCTAGTTACTGTGATATGCATAACTGTGACGGAATGTTCAACGCATACACTTTCACGTGCATTTAATGGGCATTAATACTGATTTTCATAAAAACGTAGACGTTTGAAAGTAAAATAAGCGATAAAATTACGCAATTATTACTTAAGACACGATGGAAAATCATCATAGCGTAAACATGCATAAGGTACGAAAATTGTGAGATAAAAGGATTAAAGAAAGAAAACATTGCAGCCATCTATCGGACACTACATAGCACTAATTCTATACATGTAACTAAACGATATCACACTAAGGAACACTAGACACTACAGTTATTTAGAGACCTCTTGCCTCCAATATGCATCCTCAAGATTATCGCCCTCAATATCCGCTGTCAATCCCTTCAATACTAAACTGTGCAAAATTTGTTAGATCAATTATTAATTATATGTTACGGCCACTAATTTTATATGGGATACGTCTAGGTCCTTATACTTATAATACGAGCTTATGTAAAAAACACGCGCAATATGGATTTTAAAATTTTGAAAAAAGGACCCAATCGTAACCTTTTTAGCCGTAACGTATACATATGTGCAAATTTACATATAGTGCTAAATGTTCGTAAGGATGCATATAATTACCTGCGTTAATCATGACGGTGACATGAACATTGATTTTACCATTATTGTCTGTTGTGTACGTCGCCGTACTGCCGTCGGCGATCGCAATCTGGTTTGGAATTACCACCTCTTTCCTACCATCGAGCGTGTCTTCGGTTTTAAACGCTTCATTATCTTGACCCTCGGGCGCTTTTCGCACACCGTTAGGCAAAGTTCGTTCATAAGGTTTGGTATCATTCTCTTGTATGGTTTGTATGGGGGCGGGCGAGTAGTGGGAGGCTGCGTTCACACCGAACAGTGGGTTGGTGATTTTTGGCTGGCTGTATGGTACTTCGTTCGCGTCGATGTCGTTGGGTCGGTGTGCACGCTGGTAGGATTGTTTGGGCACCGCGTAGTCTACGTTCTCAGAGTCGTAGCTTTGGTTGGACGTCGTGGAGCTGATCGACAGTCTCGTGTTAGATATGTCAGCTGATAAACTTGTGTTTTGATCATTATCGACGCCATTGGCCAAGCCCTGGAAGTGGGAAAAAATTCAAGATTATATCGCTTCAGTGAGCATCGATTGTTAAAGAACTATTGTTAGTGTAATGGGCTGCTTGTCTCAGCTTATAAAAACTGCTCGTACAAAAAATATATGACAAATTACATATTTTTGAATATACACTTTAATAAACTATATTAACTCTGTTATTTAGTTTTTAAATGTACATGGTCCTCTACCCACTTAACCAAATTTTTTGGTTGTTGGATGATATTAAGGTAAACAAAAAATAAATATAGTTATCTTAGTTACTTCATTTGCTGTGGACGTTTTAAGTAAAAATCTGTTGTCAAACTATATTACGGTAAAATTATTGATCTTAACGTCTTCTTCAAACAATTTTTGTGACTACAAAATAACAAACACTACAGTTTCTTTGTATTTACGTAATGGATTTTATATAATGTATATTTATGTATATCTCATCCTTACGAAATCCACATATAATCCTACAAAATTATAACAGAGGACTATAAAGGTTAGAAGGATTATAAATCGTGAAGATAATCTCCACCATAAATTGTAGCAGTTTGTTTGCGATGTAAGCCGACCGAGGTTTATTATTATAGAGCGCAAACTAAGTAGGTGCGGTTTTATTTTAGATCTTCCACATATCTAGTGTTTACTGCGTGCATTTTGAATGTTTAGAATTCATGTATAAATAGATACAGAAATTTCCTAATGCACGACTCCATTGCGCAAATCTGAGGCAGATTTTGTATAGACGTGCCTTCTTATTTTATTATCGAATTAAACGATTAAAAATGTACAATAATTTCCTTTGTTTGTTTCTTTAATTAGGCAGAATAATATTTTGAACTCTCCATGGAACTAAGTCTTACATTTCCATTGCAAGTTTGTTCATTCCCATGCTTACGGTTCGTAGTTTCGTATCTAGTTATTTATAGTCTTAGGTTTATATATTTTTATCTCAATCAACCCCGGACCACTGAATGTGAATGGAATTGGCACACAGTTACATTGAACACATACTTTGGTCACCTCATGTCTCTAGTGGACCATTGGCGGTACAGCCGAAGTGTCCGAGATTCGATCTCAGATGGAAGCCCAAGTTTACTTAGGATCCTTACTACGGTGTAATTTTATTTGAATTAATTCAAAACAATATATAAAACACCTCATGAATAAATTAAGACCACGAAACTATATTTTGCCGGTCTTTCTATATTAAGATTTTTTCAATTGCCGTTAAATTATAATTCTAACAACAACAGAAATAAAACTTTATAACGCAGTTAAAATATATAGTTTACTTTCGACTGGCCTCAATTATTAAAAAGTAATACAATTATATCATAAATAAATAATAATTAACGAACATGTTTAATTACTCGTAACATAATTATAATTATAAATACAATTAACAGATATACTAGAAGGAATATAAAACATAATTAGAAATTTTGTGAAAATTGTAACTAAACTTAATTAACTTTTATCCGTTTTCAATTTCAATATTTCACCTATATTTTGAAAAATTATTTTAAAGAAAATTTATTGCTGTAAGAAGCTTATACACCAAAACATACCCTGTATCTCAGACCAAGCACTTCAGGCTCTTTGCGGCCGCGGTGCAAATTATCATTCGTCAAAAACATAATATCCAAAGACATTTTCGAAAATCACGCACATAAACACTTTATATCACAAACACATTTACACTTGGCACTTGAGTATATCATAATGCATTATAGATCAAAAATAATACGTTGCGTTCGTTTTCGCGTACGTTTATAACTCCGTTGAGACGTCAAGCGCGTACAGGCGGCGTGCGTGTTGAGCGCTCTGCGAGGGAAATCTCAAGAAAACGCCGATTGAATACGATGCGTTCAACGGAACGGGATTCCGCTCGCGATTGCGGCTCAGGGGAACTTATTTTTCACAACTCTTTACGAAATTACGACTTAATGATACTAAGATAAAATGTGGCGGTTTAATTTTATAAGCTAACAAGTAGCAGTTGCGCAGCGATGATCGCGTTTGACTAAAATTTCTGCCCTTCTTCGCAAAACTTTTGTAGGTACATTACTAATGCATTCTACGAGGAATGCTACATCACAAAACAAAAAAATGTATGTGGTGATTGAGACGAGAAAACGCAATACCCATGGGAACATGCTAAAATATCAGGATGTTTCACAAAATATTTTGAGTGTTTCAAGAAAAACCTTTTGTTAAAATACTTTGTTAGTAGAAAACAGACGAGATAGAGCCAACTGATAAAAATAATTATTTTAACCACATAATCAGTACATTATTATTACATTTTAATTGTATTTTTTGTGTCCTTGCTATATAATGTAGTCTAAAAAAATGAGCAATGTTACTGCAACCACAATTTTGTTAAATGAAATTTTCAGAATAAATTGAAAAATGCATTAAAGGTGCTTGAATTTTTTTTTTTATGAAACGCCTTAGTGAAGTTATTTGGCAAAGAACAAGCAATTCTGTTCTAGTTCAATAAAAATAATTCCCAAGTAGCTAAAAGCAAACACGTAAATTCAAAGCGAACCGACATACATGTAAGGTGTAAAATTAATTATCTAAGTACGACTAATTATCCCGTCCGGCGTTGAAAGTAGAGAAAGTACGGTTCGTAAAAACGTTAACATTGAATATTATTTATTATGATACAGGAATTTTTGCACATGCATTTATGCCCACTGATTACGATTTATGGTTTCAACATGTAATTAATACCTACATTTAGTGATAGATTACAGGAACAAATGTGTAGTTCCTTATTGTTGTTTTTTTACCCGACTTTCATACACGAGTATTCTTCTTATATGCACATTGCTATGAATACTTCTTAGTTCTTACCACTTATATTTGAAAAAATGTCTCTTGTTAAGGGTGATTGTAACATTAATGTGGGTTACATAATTACGTTTCTACGAATTTGACTAGTCAGCAAACTATTAAAACCTATTTTTTTTTTCAAGGTATTCAGTCTTGTCCCGCATTAATTTAACTTTTAATCTGTAACTTTTTTACCTTCGTTTAGTTACTAGTTTCATTAAATATACAATACGTGTATTGTGTCCACATTCTCTAAACTTTTTATACATAAGAATAATAAAGAAAAAGACTTCTAGAAATACCCAATTATATAATAAAATATTCCCTAATGTCCATTTTGACTAAGTCCCAGTTCCTATAAACGACGGAACGTCATAGCATAAGAGATACGAATCGTTTTCATTATCGAGCGCTTGTAATCAACTAATCGGAACCAAGTTTTGGTAGTTGTATTAACGTCACTTTTAATATAAATACGCTTTAGACTTACGCCTAGTCGAATATTCTACTGTCCGTTAGTATATCAACTCGTTTTATTATTATAGGAATTGGGCATAAAAGTACCCACAAATTATTCGATCAACGCTATCCAAGCCCTATTTTTATCTCGTTATCGCATGGCCCGCAGCCACAAGACCTATGGTTTGCAAACAAAAAGATCTCTAGTAAAATCATAGCAATTAAGCTTAGCCGCAGTTAATACTTTCTGCCAATTAGTTCTGTGCCCGATCTGTATAGTTGCTCGCGCATACGTCCGTTCTACTTGTGGATATAAGTTATTAATCTATATTTTCTTATATGCACATTGCACGTATTAATAGACTGGTAGCGAGTATAATTAGAATAGTTTGCCGGTTTTGGTAATTGTTTTAAATTATTTAAAACTTGTTAGATACTTATGTCACTGGATATTCCCAATGCCTTTACTTGAAAGTACATTTGAATTAATTATCATTTGGTGTTAGTTAATTTAGAACCACGAAGAAAAATTACCAAGATTTACAGTAGATTCAAAATTAACAAAAAATTCTTAAACGATTTTTTTAAACTTTATTATTATCATATGCTTTATATTGTTGCTTCTTGATGGAATTGTACTTCTATCTCTTAATCCTAATCACATCTTTTTTCATAGTACAAGCTTTGTTTAGTTTGGAACTAGTTGAAGTAGTGTTAAATGTCGAAAAATATTTATTTATTATTATTTATTTAACAGTCACATACAGTTCTTTTCTAACTTCTTGATTCGTGCCCAAAAATTAAGTAACTGTTGCGGAATCTAAACTTTTTTTAAATTTCGTGTACCGTTCATCTCAACTTTTATATCTACGACATGACAAAAATCAAGAAATGTTTGTTATAACTTTAATTTAACGCCAAATCAGGCAACTTTTTGTCGGAAGTGCTCCATTTGAATTTGCCATATTTCACCGTTCTGTCATTTCCAATATCGAAAAACGACACAAAAAGGAATCATGGCATCATAACAAAAAATATTCAAACTTTTCATAGCAATACGAATTTACTGTAACAATAACGGTAAAGACAATGACCGAACAAAATAAAAACAAATATTAGTGTCAATCAAATGCTTGCAGTAAGTATTCATCTTTGAAATTTATTGAAATGAAATAGGAAAAATTCAATCTCCATTTAGGTCAGGTATTCCTTGCCAAAAAAATGGATGTTATTTGTTTATAGTGTACTAACGGACCCGTCCCGGGTTCGCCCTACAAACTACTATCTTAAACATGTTAAATACATATAAGCCTTTCCCTTGGATCACTCTATATATTAAAAAAAAACACATTAATATCCGTTGGGTTTAAAAATAATCAATACACAATTGCGGCGTTAAAATTTCATTGTACACCACGATTTTGCATCAATCAATTAAGTAATATTTCCTGCACAGTGGAACTATCTCCTATATTTCCAAGAATCATAAATCTTGTGCAGATTAATACAATAACCATATAACAATTACACAACGAAGATAGTATCGTGGAGATGACCTAAAAATCCATTCAGATATACTATTGAAATGAGCGTTGATTAACATAGCATTACATATTATGCGCGCTCCGACATTCGTAGAAATTTGTATGACTCCTCGTTGCACGATGCAAACGTTTCTCATCCATAAATCATGCTTAATTAGAGATAATTTGTTTTTGCCTGCATAATGAAGAGATTAACAAAAAATCCAATATTTAAATGTACTCCAATGCAAAACCATGCTTATTACAATGTACGTGTAATAGATTTGGCAAACGCGATGTCCTAACTGAGTTGTAATTTGCTTTGGTAGTCAGTCCTTTTTTAGAAAATAGTATATAAATTCGCACAAACAGTTAAGCAAATATCAACAATTTTTTAAGATTCGATTTCGAATGAAAGCATACTAGAGGTATTATTATATAAATTCGGTGAAAAAGATTTGCTGTAGAATTTTATACACTACATACCTATAGCCTTTATATATAGTAATGCGTTAGTTGCAAAAAATACTTTCTTCAACACCGTATATCGTAAAAAAATAAAAATAAAAGTTTCGGAAGATAGACAGATAACATGTTATAGGTAGCACTTTTTTCCAATTCACAACGAAAAAAGAGAGGCTTAGATCTAATTAATACATTCAAGAAGTTGCAAATCCAATCATGATTTGTCATAAAATAGTGCCAATAGTTAGTGATCTTCAACGTATTCATTCAAACCAATTTCCGTACAATTAATACATTATAAAAAAACCGACCATGATGCCTAATGAACCGGCATGGTCAGGTTTCCTTTTCATGGTCACTGGCCTAGTTTACACGCGTTATGCACAAAATTATCGGTAGAACGATGAGTATATTGATACTATTGTATAGATCGACCTTATAGGACCTTCCGTAATTCTCTTACTGTAGAAAATATATAAAACCAGTTTGTTGTTACCATTGTGCATTGTGCAAACGGTCGTCTTCATTGATACTTGTAATAATCGTCTTGTATTGAACGAAGAAATATATTTGTTACAAGAAAACATATAAGTTTTTAAATAAGTACCGCTGGAAGTTTTTTCTTTAGACGGATTTTTTCCTTGCATCTACATATTATTCCATTAAAATTTAATATTAGTAAACTAACTACATTTTAGTACATTTATTAATTCGCAGGATTATATAATACTAAAAAATTATATTGTTTTCTTGATTTATGATATTTTGTAATATTTAGTCCGAATGGCGTTCTTATACTACAAGGATCGAGACGTTATATAATTTATATTTAAAAGTAGACTTTCTTTAGTACCACAACTAGAAAACGGTTATGTGTTGAACGTAGTAATTTGCTAGGGGACTTAATGTATGTGTTTTAATATGCATATTTACATACATATAGCACATATTATTATCTTTATTTGCTGCCATGATACAAGTTTCGCTTTGATTGAAATTAGGTGTCGTTGTGTGAATTACGGGAATACTCTCTGTTTGAGAAAACTGAGGGAATTTTACTTCACATAAAATATATTTTTCTGAACCATCATAACATCACATCTACAGGTACAATATTATCCATTCCTTACGCTACACCTTGTACAACTTGCAAACATGCATATTTTGTTTGTAACACTAGATACATTTACGGCCGTTTTCAATATTCTATTTATCCCTTGTTTTGCTTACTAAAGTCAGGCAAATCTATCTATTCGCACTTACTTTGATTTCAATACGCTGTCGACGGATAGCATTTGTTATGACTTTTGACAATCATATGTCATTGAATATGACAATCTATCCATAATCTTTGATACATTATTGAAAACGGCCGTTAAAAGATGGTAAATGGAAATTAAATCGTCAGATTTTTTCAGTGCCGGTATATTAAAATTTCTACAAAACGTTTGGAATGGCCTGATAACATTAGTCAACAAGACAATTTCTTTTGCCGTTGGAAGTGGGATTTTCATACCTTGTTATGTGATTACTCAAAATATGGGCATTGTTTTAATTAAAATACCCACTAAGAAAATAGATTTAATCAAGAAAACAAAAACTATTAACTTTAAATGCGCAGCTGGTACACATTCACATTGAACATTATCGTTAATATATTTTATTCCATCGTCACGATGTATTAGTGAAATCTTTCATCATGCTCATCACATATCCAGGTTTTGGTATTAGTTTGACCAATAACTATACTTATTTTTCAAATTTCGTCTTTTTTTTAAATTTTGAGTAACTCGTTAATTTAGATATTTCGATGTATTATTAATCTAGATATTTAGATGTATTTTTTTCCTTACTTATACGTAAGATATATTGAAAAACAGAATTAAATTAACGGCAAAAGCTCATGTTGACCAGTGAAATTTACTTACATCTACAGTCCTTAATTTTGCATTAAAATATTCAAATGTAACAAACCTGGTATTCATCATCGACGGCGGAATCGAAGGTTTCTCGCAATCTCGCTTCACCCCGAGCATCTGCTTTCGCCGCCATTTGTTTTTCACGGAGTGATGTTCGACGCACAGACCGCACCCTGATCAAAAAGGTATGAATTAAGGGACTAATTCAAATACTAGCCTAGCCACGCGATTTCATCCGCGTATTTTCTGATCCAGTGGGATATCATCAATAGTAATAGGATAAAAGTGCGAAAGAGGTCAACATTGCTTCGGCACGGATTGAGTCAAGCTCCTATCGCGGATGAAACCACCCTTTAACAATAATGTGTATCGTAAGGCTTCCGAAAACCTGTATCTCATCCAATTCCTATCCCGCTAT
This sequence comes from Phoebis sennae, assembly GCA_001586405.1. NCBI lineage: Eukaryota > Metazoa > Arthropoda > Insecta > Lepidoptera > Pieridae > Phoebis > Phoebis sennae. Next base: position 139,760 of record LQNK01000073.1, on the reverse strand, counting down.
ACTATTCCTCATTATCTGCATTTTTAAAATGGCGAGCATTATTTACAAAAAAACACATTCTGCTTGCCAGCTCTAATAATAAAAAAAAACACATTACTAGAGCGATGTTGCCACAGCTAACCCGCGTGATTCGTTTTGCATCAATCATGCCATTGACCTGATAATAAAATCAGTAGAAATATGATTTTAGTTTCCAAAGCGCGACACATTTTACTTGTTTCAGTATTATCTTCTGCTAGTGGAGACAGTGGAAGAGGAGCGTCTCGCAGTACGCAGCCGGTCCCCGGCGCCGCTGGCCGCGCGTCGTCTCACTCGCTCTCGTTGTGCAGCTAGTTATGCGTCTCGCTCACCTGCTAGTGGAGGCAGTGGAAGAGGAGCGTCTCGCAGTACGCAGCCGGTCCCCGGCGCCGCTGGCCGCGCGTCGTCTCACTTCCTCTTGTTCTGCGGCTAATCGCGCTATGCGTCCTCGCATCTCGCCCTCTTCGCATATATCTAAACATAATTACACATCTTAAATATGGAGAAGAAAAAAATCCGTACATACAATATTTGTCTGACTATAATAATAAAATTGTAACCTTATAGAATTTTAGATTTTTTTAAATTTTATATAACTTTGTATAATTTTATATAAGTTTGACGCCCAAATACTCTATACATTAATTTTGTATTATACTTATACATGTTTAAAATATCATGCCGTATTAATTATCATTACAATGATACAGACATTTTAGAGCCACTTTAAGTTGAGTACCCTTTCAATATTTGGACAATAGTATCTTAACTTCAAATCAGGGAAAAAACAACATTTTATTACAGAGCTGACAACACTAACCTGCAGGTGTTTCATCATGCTTATTTCTTACATTGAGATCAGCTCCATATTGTACTAATAGTTCTAATACTTCTAACTGAAACAAAACAGAATTACTGCACTTTGTTATACTGCAGACTTTGCTATCATTATACCACATTATTAAAATAATAATTATAATAAGAATTAACATGCATATTTAAATTTATAACTGTAAACATAATACATACATAATTTCTATAATTACTGCATGTTGATTAGTAGATCATTATTTATCCATAATTTGTATATAATAAGCAATACAATGTAAACATTAACAGATAATTGCTAGGTAAAGCAAATGTCTGTTCGTGGGTCACTGTTATTCCTTCATCGAAAAAGTCATCTATATAATACGTAAATCATCCAAAGAAATATTCAGGTTTTAATGTAATACTTATGAAAATTATGTAAGATTTTAAAAACATTTGTAAAGTAAATTGTAAAATAACTAACGTGAGTTTTTACACCACTTAGGTACATAAAATTTAACATAATAATATACAGGGTGTCCCAAAATTCAACGATAATACGGCACCAGGTGGTGGGCCTACTCATAACTACTTGAGGAAAAATAAAATAAAAATTCAATCTAACTTATTTTTTAAATTATAAAAAAAAATTGATATGCTTCAAAAAATTTCACCTACTAAGACATTTTTTGTTACCATGTCCACAATTTTACTAATATTTCTAACTTTTCTTTTGTATTGGAAACTTAAGTAGCACTGCTATCCACCACAATCATTTAAATATCCAGAATGCATGTAGTTTTTACATAAAAAGCAATTGAAATTGTATTTTTCTCTAGAATTTCGAAAGATTTTTACTTTCAGTCAACTTTGATTAATTGTGGTGTAAAAAAAATGTATGGTTACCACTATGGCAAGTCTTATCAAAAGTTGGCGCATCTATTTGGCGCATATAAGTGCACTAGTAGGAACACAAGATTAATTCCGTCGAATCCAAAACAATTCTTTTCCATAATCTATATTTTATTTTGAGTATCTATGAATTTTTTTTCTGCAGGATGATGAATTTCAAAAAGTCCGTCATTCAAAAATCGTTAATTTTTAATTAGGCAAAATTAATATTAAGTCATTCATTAGAACTCTAAAAATGAGAGAGAAATAACTCTCTAGATAATAAAATAAATTTAAAGTCTTTATATGCCTTTATATGTCTTTATATGCCTTTATATGTCTTTATATGCCTTCATATGCCTTTATATGCCTTTATATGCCTTCATATGCCCTTATGCCTTTATATGACACTCACATGCCCCCAACAAGCCGCAGCATGCACCGGTTGCCACATATCATGATCCACTACGTCGGTGGACGCGCGGTGCTCTAGCAGAAACTCCACCACCTTTATGTAGCCGTTCGCTGATGCTATGTGCAACTGTAACAAGGTTTGGAGAGGATTAAATAAAAAATAATATGTGTTAGCCTAACATAACAGAATTATAGGCAATATTATTTAACTTAAAGTAATAGCTGAGCTTCACGGTTGCACCCGTGTTCGGAATAAAAGTTATCCTATGATATTCTTCGGGTTTCTAACAATATCTGTACAAAATTTCATCCAAATCAACCCCGTAGTTTAGGAGTGTATTCAATTCAATCAAACAAAAAATAAAATCTTTCTTTATAATGTTAATAAAGATAAACAGTAATGTCCTTTAAAGTCAATCACAATAATAATATGCTTAAGTGCGAAAAGAAATATTCATTATAACATTTTAGGAGTCAGTTTAAAGATGAGCATAAGATTGGCATCTTATTTTTGCACATTTTGGAAAGAGTTAAAGCCGGCGAAGTTTCGTGAAGATCTTGTATACATTAAAACAATATCATAAGATATTATCTATTCCGTATTACCTTATCTCTTTAGCCAATTCACTCTCACTCATTATAAGTTAATTAAATAAATAAATATAAATATTCCTGGACATTTAACACAACGCCATCTAGTCCCAAACTAAGCAAAGCTTGTACTATGGGTACTAGATAACTGATAGACATACTTAAACATACTTTTTTTTTTTGTAAATACATACATACTATAGATAAATTAACACCCAGACAGTAGAAAATTACAATGTTCATCACATCATAATTTTCTACTCGTGGGGATCGAACCCACACCCTCCGGCGCAACAGACCTTTGCCGAACCACTGCGCCAACCGGGTCGTCAAATTGAAATATTATTCTTATATTTAAATTCCATCTGAACTATAACATAACAAATGACCGTAACTATGACACCAAGAAGTCCACGTGAAAAAGATTTGTCAATCCTTTTGAAATAACACATATATTCTTCATCATTTAAAAAACAAATTGAATAGAAAGAATCATACATATTCAGTACCAAACATTACTCAATGAAAAAACAGGAAGCAAATGTGTGTATAACATAATGTGGTTAATATACTGTATCAAATTGCGGATAAAGAACCGCGAATTTGTATTTTTTAGTTCATAGTGTCTGTTTCAAGAAATGTTTATTTGTATAAGGAAACATAGAAAAGTAGGTTAAACTAGTATTTATGTGTGATGCACTTTTATTAAAATATAAATACATTCATACACAATTTATATGAAGGCCTTGATCGCTTCTGAGAAAGCGCATAGTTATTTTATAGATATATTGCAAGAAAACAAAAGACTATCAATAATTTTCCTTTAAAATATGCGTGTAATCTATACTAATAATAGAATGGAAAAAAAAATTTGTGTTTTTTAATGTATGTTTGTAATCTGGATGGATTTCAAAATTTGTATCACCAGTAGAAGGTTGTAGATTCACTAAGTAGCTACATTATATAATATTAAATACAACGGGAATGAAGTCGCGCGGAAAAGCTAGTGTTTGCTAAAACAGTGCGTTTTGATATCAAACATCACGTTTTGCATTCATCATCCAAAACGCCATTTAATCGATCGATATCATATATATTTTTTTATTTAAAACAAATAAATAAAGAATCATTAATTGGTCGCTCGTAAACTGATATAATATCTGCTCATCTTTCCGACGTACACCGCGACCCTGACCAAAGCCACTTCCTTTATTACTCCTAATGGAATTGCGCACACTTGTACCATCTCTTATTTCACGCCCATTAAAGAAACACTCATATCAAACAATTAACAATTACTCCATTTATCTACATCGTGAATAATTGTTAAAACGCGATTCTTCCCTCAAATGCTCCCTAGTAATTTTTCAGTAAGTAACCAAAAAAAATGACGAAAAAATTTTTTTTATCTCGTTCGTTTCGCGACATACTTATTTAAAATAACAATTAACCTAACTAGTTGAAATGTAAGTTACATAATTAGAAAAGACGTGTAAGGCTGTTTAAACATTTAAACAGCTGATGTTTTGGAATTATAATTAGCAATTATCTAAAGTGGATTAATTAGTTGATAACGCGATAATACCGTCTAATATGTACTTTACATTAAAGGTTTTAACGTCGAGTTTATTTTCATATATCATTTCCCACAAAAGCTGTTCTAAAGACATTTCTTTAACCGGGGCCATAACATGACTGAAACAAAAATTACTTACCAACGTCGCACCTTGGTTATCTCTCGGTTCGTCCAAATCCATTCCTTCCTTCACCATCTCCGCGACATCCATCAACATCTTCATCTCAGTAGCTGCCCTGGTTTCGTCTATCAGTCTCTGCGTTACCCCTCTAGCTGCCATTTCACTCTCAATCGCGTCTAGTGTTCTCTCCTCTTCGCATATATCGTAAGGCATGTTTCCATCGCCGTTCACAGCCAGTAAGTTTGCTCCTCGTTGTATTAGAATTCGTACGAGGTTGAGGTTGCCGCAGGTCGCAGCTGCGTGTAAAGGAGTCCATTTTTCGCTGTCTTCCGCGTTGACATTCGCGCCGTGGTCGAGGAGAAGGCGCATCATAGCTTCGTTATTGTCTATGCAGCACTGATGGAGCGCTGTGAGGCCATCTTCGTTCGTCGCGTCTGGGGTCACACCACGAGCAAGCAAACGCCGGACTGGAAAATTAGACGTCTTCTTTAATATTTGATAAATAAATGCTTACTTGATAATAAAAGATGCTTTGTTTTTCTTATTAACGAAGGGTAGGAAACCCTTCATAAAACTCTTATGAGGGAAAAATCAAATGAATACATTTATTTGCAAATGTGCTTTTAGACTAAAATCTAGTCAATTTAATCTACAATTTCTGTAATTAAAAGCTCTTTCAGGTTTTATTATCTTAATTAATATTGTCTAAAATATGTCCAGCCACTTATCGTGTACCATATTTACATTCTTGGCATCAAACAACTGGCTATTCTGACAAGAGTTCGAGCTCATTGCAAAAAGGAACTAGATTACGACATATCGCCATAAGAATTACCAATATTTGAATGAAATATTGACATCAATCTATCTCTATAACATAAGTATTTAACGATCGTAATTCGTTGTCATCATTAATAATAAACTAATTTATAACACAACGGTAACGTAATACGAATAACAAAGCATTTAAACGTCTTTAATAATGCACATATAGTGAACTATAGACACAATAAATAATTTCCAAGGCGATGACATCATTTATTTAGCTTGATGTTATAATGTAAGCGTAGCGATTAATTTTGCGCTAATCCCCGACAATATGGCAAGATTTCCAGTTTAAACAAGCCGAAGTGTACTCAACTCCTTATCTTTCCAACAGTATATCTCAATTAGACTAAAATTAACCTCTATTTTTAACTAACATTTAGCCAATTCATTGTTTGTTGACAATATCTTAATGTGGCATACAAAAAAGTGAAAGTAAATACCTAAAGAAATAATTTGTTTTGTGATTGCGAAGTTTTTTAAACATGAATCATTTATCTTATTACAGATATTTTTGACTTTTTCTGTTTATTTGTTAAACTCATAAAACTACGTGAATAAAGTGAAGATTGCAACGCGCGATTCATGAAATGTATACAAATTCTAATGACCAACCGACCCTTTGACCTCAAGTATTTTTAAAATGTTTTTTACGCAGTGGTTATTTCGTAAGCCGGACGTAAGGATATTGAGTGAAAGTGGGTGGTTTTATTAACAATTCACTGCACTTTTGTGGGTTTTGGATTTCAATAAAATCATATTGTATGTACCTTCAACATTTAGTTGCATAAGATGATATGTACCTACTAAAATCGACCATGTTGAATCGAAGCTATTTAAAAATAGCATGACACGATTATTTGACCGATTGTATGCAATTATTACACAAGTTTATGGGCAACGAACACGTCGCAACAATTAGATAAGATATATTTATGTGTTTAATCATATCCAAGACAAGCAATTGTTGAGGTATTTTAGGTTCCTTACTCATGGATCACCTACTACTGTCACGATAGAATCACTTCAACGTCCTATTAAAATTGATCGGAAGAATATGCAAACAATGGCATCTTAATGGAACGCAACTAAGAAAACTCAAGAATTACTGTCACAACCAGTATTAACATTACAAACGAGCTGATTAAATTACAACTGAGTAAATAAAGATCCGTGAAGTAATATGAAATTGATGCGGGGTTAGACCCCGCGACTTATTTAAAGCCATCACTTGCAATTGAGATTGAGGCCATTTTATTTAAGACAATATTAACACGTGGGTATTGAACATTGCTTTAGCATAAGTTCCACCAAGCTACAACCGGGAGTGCTACTACAACAGACTGAAATTACTACATGATATGGTTCGAACAATTGGTCTCTCATAAACTAATATACAGGTTACTGATGAGAATACTTCTATCCTTGTTTATCACTTTCCAATCATTTTCCTTCTCTCCTTTCCATTTAACAATTTGGCAATACACCCGAACAATACAGTTCTAGTGTCACTGGTTCATGAGACTGCTGTAGTCACTTAACATCAGGTGAATCGTCTGCTCTATTGCCTGCTACGACATAAAGTTGGTATTCATGAGACTGCGCTTAACATCAAATGAACCACATTCTATGTCATAATATAAACACAACTAATACCTTCTTCGATGTCGTTTCTGGCGGCAGCCTCGAGCAGCATCACGCTGTCGCTGAAGTATATACATCGCTTGTTGCTCTTCTCCCGTTTTGGTTTGTTTCTCGCCCACTCTTTCTCTCTTTGCTGCCATAGTTTGAGCTGTTGCATGCGTCGTCTGCAAATGTTAAATACCAAATAAAAAAACAATTACCTTAAGATGTGTGTGATATGATAAATTGAATTAAAGTTTTATTCAATTCTTGAATTTGTAATTACAACAATCACTCGCGATTTAGTTGGTGACATTAAATAGATAATTAATAATGATACTTTGAGTCTAATCAAATAGAATAGGTATACCTGGCCTCTACTATGGCCTCTTTTACTAACATTTCATAATATTGTTAAGAATATACTCGAAATAGTAAAAGTCTAGACTCTAGACCGTATCTAGTCAACTACGGTACAATCCAAAGTTACAAATTACCTGGTTTTAAATCTGTGCATGTCTCCAATACAAATTTAAATTGCAAATCCGAATCTACTTATAGCTACATGGTATTCCCCCATAGCACTTGCAATCAAGATCAACTGTTACATGCGGGCACATTATGTTTGTAAAACATTACTAAGATTTCGAGATATCATGACAATTCTGCAAGTGGTGCAATGCACTTGTAAATTGGTAAACAATGATAAAGATCAGAAGCACGCCAAAATATATAGTGACGTTTGAATAATAACGTATTTGACAGATAGTAAAGATAACGAATTTATTCATGATAATTTGTTATTAAATGAACGTTTCGTTAGTTTTAGGTATGCATCTGCATTTTTCTGTATTCCCCTATATCTTGTGAATATTATGTCCAGTAATATTAAATAAATTAATAGGAAATGTTATAGTTCTAAAAAATTTATAATTTGAAATAGTGATTTCTATTTTTTTAACACACATTATACCAAACAACCATCATATGGTAATTCTTATAATTTAAAAACAGTCTAGTAAAAAACCACGAACAATCATCCATAAACAATACTGATCCAAAAAAAATCCTTTCAAGTAAGCTTCAAGATAGTTTGGAGTTTGAAATACTCCGTACATTCCTACCCCATATAACCAATCGATCGTTTACAGGTAACAACGTCAGCTGGTAACTCGTCATTAAACGGCCCTCAACATAAACAGTAGAACCGGTCTTGCGGGACCCATTACTCCAGGATACGTGTGTCGCCGCGTCAAACTCAACTGGGTCACTCGCGAAACGCACGCTCTAATACGATACCTACTATCGAATAAACTTATATGAACACGATTCTGCACTAAAATTGGGTGTAGAAAATGCACGGAAAATTAAATCATATATTTATTTATGTTTTTAGTACAAAAAATATATATTTTGATGGAATTAGTAGCTAAGAAATCATTTGACTTAAAATGTAAACCAACGTAATTTTGTGCCTCATTAAATCAAAATTGCTTAGTTCCGTGAATACGTTAAAGAATAAGGAAAAATTCTTTTTAATGACCTTATTAAAAAGCAGTAACGTAAATTATTTAAAAAATACTTATACTTTCAATATAGGGATATTTTTACGTATTATGTCAAGAAATTTAACATCCCATGTAAAAGTGTTGAGCTATTGATACATACGACTACAATATTATCTAAACTGACCCTAGCAAGATTGAGATCTGAATGAAGGTGCTAAAAAGCGGTATGAATCATGGTAATTTCGTTTTGGAACGATTTCTCCGAGTTACACTATGTTGCGGTGCCAATCAATTGGACACGACTGACTGCACTATGACTTAAATCAGCATAAACCCATATTTTGGCAAATGACGGTGATTTAGTTTAATCTGCGGGCATTGTCATGGTTCGCAAAGAGTGAAAGTATTGTACTGAAATGAAAGAGTGACGAATGCTAAAGGACTCTTGTATGCCCTGGCTCAATGAATGAATACATTTGTTGTTGATCATTATGAGGACTTCTAACATTCGAATAAGCTCCACCCAACACTTCCTATAAAGCTTTTACGAATATATGACTTTAACGGCCTTTAAAAAACCATAATAGAACCGTTGATAAGAAGTTTTTGTTTCAATCGCGTTTTAAGCACATTTGTGAAAATCAACCATGATAATCCTTAAGTGTAAACAGCCCTTTTAATGCCGAAGCATCGAGGAAAATAAAAATAAATAAAAAACATACCCTGTCAAGTTTTATTGTCACAATTGATGTCCAATTGACACTGCATGTCGTTGAATTGATAACATAAATAAGATCGTAAATAATAATATAAAACGGCAAATAATTATATGATACGAAGGAATATACGACTCATACAAGCGAAATAATACATCTACAAACTTAGTGCAAAATAATGTTATACCTTTGCAAGCAAACTAGCAATCGTGACTTATCTTTTATTTCGACTTATTATTTACAAGTAAAACATCTATTGTGACTACACGAAAAATAATAGAAGACTATTTTCTACACAAATTACGATTATACTTTTTTATTTGGCTTGAGAAAAAAGAGAAGTATGCAGGTCTTTAACGAGTATTATATCCCGAAACCCGATACAACAAAAATATAGGGATTTTAGTTCCGCTTATCATAAAAACCTAAGATGGTGTGGGTCCTTTATCTTGTATGCAGACTATGTTGAAGACAAACTAGGTTTTTTTTTATTACCACATAAACATTTGATAACTTATGAATATAATAAACACCATAGAATCATAGATACCACTCAGGTTTGGACAGATGCAGAGATTAGTTTACTATTTAGGGTGAAAATGGAAACGTTGTAACATAAAGAATATTTACTTAAATCCTATTGGAGTTTGTGTTATTATTATATTCCGTTTTCGAGTCAAAATTAGGCTCTATTGCAAGTCCAATTCTCATTACTAAAAGTATTTTTATCATTAAGAATCTTTTAGAACATTTATCGACGCAAATATTTAATTGTTACTTTATTTGCATTAAATAAGCTTCGAACGGCTGGACCCCAATGATCATAAGCTGTAAAATATTATGAATACTAGATAAATAATACAAGCTTGAGTATAGCTGTCTACTGCTAGTTAGTAGTAAATACCCAATCAATAATATCCAATTAATTTCCCGCAATTTATTAAGGAACACAAATGTAGACCATTGCAACCGGTGGCCTTGTGTCAACACTTCCACGCCTATTCTCCGCGGTCCAAATTCAATTACTTTTACGTATTAACGTGTAATCGACAATTACACGAATTGAATTTCCGCAATAAACTCGTGTTGTTAACTTAATCTTACAAGTTGCGAGTTATGTGCGATAAAAGTGAAACCGATTTACAAATAAGTATACATATTGGTACAATGTGTATTTTTTATCTTTCGGTACAAATAGGTACCATAGAAGAAATCACGTCACATATATGTATTTTATATGGTCTGTCTGTATACAATATAGAACTATCATTAATTTGTCGAATTAGTTTTACAGTAACCACCCGTTTAACCGGTCACTAGGTGATCAATACAGATTCAGTGTTCAATACAGATATCAAAATATGATATGAAAAAAAATATCTCCCCTGACCGATTTCAGCCATGTTAGCCAATCTCAACAGAGAATGCGTAATAAATGAGCTAGTTGCGTATGAGATAATATAGTGCACAAGTGTACGTGCGAATACAGGTGCATTCTCTATTACTTTTTTCTATATGGGACGGTAGGTCGACACGACTGGAGGGAGATCACGCGCAGGACCGACGGCTTTATGTGCTCCCGCGATGCTAAAATACTATGATACGAATATACTGTTAAGCTGACTATGATCAGCTTATGTAAATAAAGGACTATTTGTACAGAATTAGAAGTAAATATGTCTGATTCCCCACAAAAGGCTTCTCTGTGCGTTTCAACGCGTATGTTTAATTCTAAACCCTCTTATATGTCACGTAAAGAATAGCAATCGTAATAATATTATGTCTAAACATAAATCCTCTTATTGTTATTTATAACTTTTATTCAATAAAGATGCCAATTTTTAATACTAGCTGTTCCGCGCGTTGCTTAACGTTATCTTCACTAAGATTATAAAAAGGAATAGGTTCAAAAACTATTGGACCGATTTTAAAAATTCCTTCACCATTCAAAAGCTACATTATCCACGAGTAACATAGGTTATATTTTATAGGCTATATATAACATTATGCTACGGGAGCGAAGCCATGGGATATATAGTATACTCATTGAAGATTCAGCTTACTAATGGAAACTGGTCGAGGAGTTCCTGTGTGAAAACATAACAAACATACATACAAACACAAATGCTTCTCCTTTATAATATTAGTATAGACGTTTGACGTTTAATTAGGTCTTTTTAAGTGTGCCCTGCAGTGATATTTTCTCGTCTGCAACTGCAAACATCCTTAAATACATACAAAGTGTTGGACGAAGAAAGTAAGGCTTTGATTTCGTTTGCTATCATGCCACAAAATAATTCGTTTCTGCCGTGTAAGCGGCGCAAATAGGCGAAACAATTAAAATTTTCACAATCTTCTCGGAGATAACTGTGAATTAGAACGATGAGAAAGAATTGATTGCATTTCGTTATTACGATTTTTAAAATTGCAATTATATTAATTTCAAATTAATTAATTAATAACAGGTCGAAAAAAATCAAAGTTATTTAAAGATATTCATTTAATATCTGATCAATACACACAAATACAATAAAAATTTTCGCCAAAAAATAGAACCGACTTCCTCACTCTAAAAAGTAGAAAATAACTTTTATTTGATTTTTGTTGAAATCTGTACAAAGTCGGTGCAAAATCTTGTTAAATTGAAAATAGATAAAGGCACCGACTTTGTATAGATTTCAACAAAAATCAAATAAAAGTTATTTTCTACTTTTTAGAGTGAGGAAGTCGGTTCTATTTTTTGGCGAAAATTTTTATTTTATCCTTTTTAGTGTCCTGTGAAGGGTATCCACGTCATCTATTCACAGTTCAGTTGATATATACATCATTAAATCTTAACCGCAGAGCTTATTCCGTTGATTTTCGAGGAGTTCCCTGGAATATCTTCCACATGGATGATCAGACTTGAACAAATCGGTCCATAAACGCCGGAGATATGCGGTAACAAACAAAAAAAAAAAAAAAAAAAAAATACGGTCGAATTGATAACCTCCTCCTTTTTTTGTAAGTCGGTTAAAAAGTAATAAACATAACAATATAGTTGATTAATTGTGCTTCCTGTAAATTATTATTTAAGTTGTACCCCGCAACTTCACCAGCGTATATCTCCCATTCCCGTGGGATTTCCGGGATATCAGCTATTCTATGTCCTTTCTCGGATTACAAATAACCACGGAGCCACCGATATTTTGTTTTTCTTTTTTTAAATACAAAATTCTATCAACATCTCTCCAGTGGTTTTTACGTGGTTAACGCACATACAAACAAATAAACATACAATGAGGCAAGCAGAAAGAAATTCTAACCATGGTTTTGAAGTCACTAAAACATACACATTGTATAGCAAAGACTAAAAAAATATTCAATGAACTAAAATGGTCCGGTTTTATTATATGTATAGATTATCGATTGTAACCATATTAATAATTCATTCAATGTGTGTACTCAGTGAGAGTTGAGAGTAAAAACTCCCAATAGACTGAAATTCTAGCCCCAAGTGTCACTGACGTATGTGCCAATAATTATTGCTCATTCCAAAGGCTTAGCTAAGAACTTCCTGTCAGAAACTTGAAGTCAAGGTTCTATTACAAGACTAGTTGATCCGCACGGCTTCGCTCCCATAGCATAACGTTATATAATAAATAGCTTATAAAGTATAGCCTATGTTACTCGTGGATAATATAGCTGTCGAATGGTGAAAGAGTTTATAAAATCAGCCCAGTAGTTTTTTGAGCCTCTTCATTAGAAACAAACAAAGTTTTCCTCTTTATAATATTAGTGTAGATATTTTTGAGGCACGCTTCTGAATCTTCATTTTTTGTTACACACTTGTTACTCTCTATGATACTATCTCTGTGTACGTGAATAAATTTTTTGAACATAGCGTTTTATTATTCAAAAATTAGTGTATTACATAATGAAGGTAGGTAGTAAACCACACATACCATATGTTTCACGTACGAGGTTATTAAAACATCAAACCTTGCATTTTCCTTTGCTGTCTCGACTAATTAAAGCCTTTGATGAATAAAGTGGATAAAGTAATTAACTAATTATAATATTTTACGTTACGATACGGACTTCATAGGTATTAAGTATTTACTGCTAAATCATTATTGAAGAAAGCCGCACACGTAGATAAAGATTTATTTGTAATTTAATTGTATGAGCACACACACTTGAATATGAACAGGAAGTACTTATGCGGAAATCTTTTTTATAATAATTATTATTTAAAGAAATAAATATATTTACTCATTTTAAGTGCGGTATAAAACAACAATAAATTTATAAATGAAGAATACACAAAAATAATTATCAACATGGATTTGTTAATGATTATTCCTAAATAAGCTTTAATAAATAGTTATAGTAAATAACCTGATTTATGTTCTAAGCAAATGAATTTAAAAAAATACGGTCGAATTGAGAACCTCCTCCTTTTTTGAAAGTCGGTTAAAAAATACGATATTTATTTTCAATGTATCCCAATATCACGCTATAAAATCGTTATATTTCAGACGAATGCAACATCTGGGTACAGAAGTTTCGTGGCATACTGTTATCTCGCCGATAGTTAGATAATACTAAAGATTTCCTCGAGATAGAGCAGTCATGAAACGTAACACATTGTTGAGCACAACATAAATCGTATATCTGAATAAATTTTAAATTAAAACAATCGTTTTGAAGTAAAAGTGGTCAACTTTCATTATTTCCTAAAATACCGTGCGTAAAGAAAGTATTGCGTGAGGAATGAGAACGATTTTAATTGATTTCTTGAAACTTTGAATGAATTACTCTCAACGGATTAATACTATCGATATTAAGAGAAGCGGATTTGATTCGAGATTCTGTTAATAATTTATATTAACGAATAAAAAAAATATTTCGTGTTCATTCATGTTAAACTGGTTAATCATTAAAATTATGTATATTTTTCTAGAATTAATTTTACTCTTTGATAATTTTAGTTTGAAGGGTAATTAATAACAAAGAAAATTTCAGTAAAATTCATATAATTTTTAAAATGTATCGGTTAGTCTTCTTTCGTACAGCTATCCCTAATACATCGCATATCAACACTATATCTCGTTATCAATAGCTAAGAACTTTTATCCACATTCAATAGTTTTTCTAGATAAAAACATTGGACTAGTTCCAACCGAATTTGTTATGAAAAATGACGTGAATTTTGCAAAGACTTAGGATAAATTTTTACCTGTAAACTAAAGAGTCAGTCTCCTCTAATCGTCATTACAGAACACAACTGATACCTAATTCTTTTAAAGCAGTTGTGGCGAAACTATTTCTTCATCGCATGTGTTTCCCACGGGTAATATTTACGTACTACTTCCCAATAATAACAATCATAGCAGCCGAACAGCCGGTCAGTCCAGTCAGTCATTTGGGCTAACTGACAATCATGCTCTTTATGGAAGAACTAGCTGTACCCGCGGCTTCGCTCACGTGGAATTTAGTTTATGTAACAGACGGCTTATGCTACAGGCCCGTATAGTACATAAAAGATATCGGACAATTTTCGGTAACCAAATAAAGTT
>LQNK01000073.1:79530-123756 GCA_001586405.1 Phoebis sennae | reverse complement strand
AAAAAATTATTGATTTGCCTTCTGTATCCCTTATAACATCGCCCTGTATTAAAATTTCCGCAAAATATTCCATGTACAAATTCGGACTTGTTACGATTTTATTATATGTATTGATTGATAACGGAGACATTATAATAGTAGAAGGCAATATTTTAGTTTAAAATTTATTACCACTATCATTAAAGTATTATACAAAAGAAGATGCATTAAATCGAGATACACTTTAAAATTATAATAGCAATATATTTAAATCAACACTAGGTCACTAATATAAGCGCTCATGTTTATTCACGCGCCTTTTAAATATAGCAAATAAAATGTATCAAGTTGTAGTAGTACCATTTCAGGATTCTCAAGGTTATTTCGTATATTTTTTTTATATGGTTCACCTACACGCGACTTATAATTTTATAAGCATTCGGAAAAGGGTAACACTTAGTGACATTTTGTGATATTTTGATTTAAAATTTACCTATATTTACGTTTAAGAATATTTTGATGATATAATTTAGCGTAGGTATATAATATTTTCATATAGCCTTTATCTTTTCGTACTTTAATATTAATAGATGTGATGGACTTTTTAAATTAACGTTACTTGTTACATCTGTATGTAAATCAAAACGTGACATATTTGCTAATGAGACAAAAGTCACGAAAAATCTAAATTGATAGAAAACGTGACCTACCGTGTACAGCACAAATAACAAACGCACATAAAAATTGTTGAAAATAGATTTTATCCTATTTTAGCGGTACAGTTACTTCAGTTTAATAATAATTCCTTATATAAGAAGGCCCCTAGCACCTTTGACCAAAAACTAAGTTCAGCTGATCTACAATACGCAATTTCTTTTTAAGGCTAGTGGTGGAATTAACTTGTTTATAGCTTGAAGCTTCTACAAAAACGTCGATATCACCTAAGCTCATACAAAATCATTATTCACAACGAGATTTTCACTTGACTTGATCACGGATTAATTAGACTTTCAATCATTTCTATGTTATACCATTTTATTATGGTGGAGATTATGAAGCAAATTTATATAAGCTAAAAGTGGTGTAAGCAAATTTGTATCAATTTTATAAAGACACATTTGTGTTTTTTATATGTTTGTTTATATTATTTTCACACAAAAACTAGTGGATCGACTTCAAAAATTCTTTCACCATTGGAAAGCTGCATCTTTATTGAGTGATATAGGCAATATAATAGGTTTTTTAACATTGCATAGGAGCAAAGCCGCGCGGTACAGTTTTAATAATGTTTGAAATCAGTTAAAAATATTTTTTATTCAACATGGAAAATATTCGCGTAAAATAAACACAAGAAAGTAATATCAATGTGTTTAGCAAAGTTTTTGTTGTGTACAATATCACAATGAATCGACAGGTCGATATCTTCGCCTATCACAAAATAATCTATTTATATTCGAGCCAAACTCCTTCAAATGATTATCATGTTTATCTAGAAGCTGAATGATAAGGTAGATATCGTCTATTTAATGGCTTCGAGTATCTTAAAACACGTGAACATTACAAAACTATACAGATATTTGGGAAAGACAAGTGGGTCGAGTACCTATTACCTGTAGGCATTATTATATGTAGGTTTGAATGCAACGTACCAATAGGTGTTGAAAATTCTATTACTTTTTTGTCGGTTAAATTTCGGTATAGCCATATTCAGCTTTTTTATGTGATAGCAGACACGCGGGGCATATGGTTCACCTGATGTTGACTGATTGACTGAAGCCAAAAAAAAATGTTAGTGAGACAACTATATAACTATTGTTTATGACAATGAAATCACTGGACTCAGTGCATCACTGAGTCTGGAAGTTGGCGGTGTTGGAACATCCCCATGCCTCGGAGAGCACGTAAAGCTGTCAGTCCTGTACCTGATCTCTCGTCGGACGTGTCGGTCTGCCGCGGCTGTCCCATCGGGTTATGAGAGTACACCTGTGTTCGCGCGTACACTTGTGCACTATATTATCTCCTGGGGGGTGAACATTTCACAGGTGCTTGGCCCAATCATGCAAACCTCGGCTCCCACACTTTTATTGCTAAGATTTTATGCAGCAGAAGAATTAACCTCCTATTGCAACACCCACGGGTAGAAATGGGGTGGCGACACACGTATTCTATCTCGTCGCCACACGTCCACAACTATATCTATGTGGACTTCTATATTACTTGGCTGCCTAGATTTTACGAAGAATGAGGAACCGACAATATCTAGTAAGGCTGAGTGCTTTTCAGTTTATTTTTGTCACTGTCCAAGGCTTGCAGCATTTTTGAAATATTTTTCTTTAAAATGTTAAATAAATGAACTGCCACTCAGTCCAGAAAAAATGATCAAAGTTTTCAAGCGCAGCTTATTTTTATAGTTAAAGTTTGAACTTGTGGTGAAGTATGAAGGTACAATGAGAACACACTTTATTTAATTTAAATAAACAATGACAGGGTATGAGGCCAAGATTTAAAGGCCGTGTAATTAAAATAAATGTGTAGGCCTTGCTATACGTGTACAGGAAATATTTGAAATAACCACGTTTATTTAGTAAACACCACACGACGTTATTGCACTTCGATGATGTCTAAATTTTTCAATCGATTTAAATTATTGATGTAACAAACAAACACATCCACAAATTCAATAAATTGTCACACACACATGTATAAATTATGTTAAACGAGATCTTCTTATCAACACAAAACCTGATTCTTACTTTATTTTAAATCAAATTACTCACAATATTTTTCCCCGAACCAATTATTAGTTCGCATAAAACATAATAATAGGTATTATTTTTATTTAATAGTATAGAAAACCATAAGAACGGGTATTCTGATATTTGTTGATTGGGCATATTTTGTAACCTTTTAAAAATCATTCTTAACCTTATCCGCAGGAACGGATTATTCAAAATCATATATGTATTACCTTGATATGAATTTATCCCACCTACATAAACCTATAGCATTTTAGTAAACATTCAATATTTCCTAAAATTTATTTGAATTCCAATTACTACTAGGTATTTCTTAAATACATACATGCATAATGCTTACGATTTGTAAAAAATACGAAACAAATTAAGATATGTCATAATTTATTGTATTTAAAGTGACTTAAAATACGATACATTATGCGGAAAATTGTTACAGAAAGAAGTACTCGTGTCAATAATACACTATAAATTATAATACGTTTATCTTGTTTTCGTTATTTCCTATAGATTATTATCTATCCGATTATATGCTAAACACGTGTTTGAGCTTCTCCATTATATTTTACTACACATAAAAAATATTTAATACTGACTAACTAATTTGTACACTTCAGTAATTCCAATACATATAAAGTGTTTAATTTTACATATTATTTATCATTATGCCTTCCTAATAGAATAGTAATCGTGCAATATTACATATGCCTCCATTCATAACAAAATGAGCCATAAGTTTAGGTGTTAAGGTGCATTTTTTGCTTATGTTTAAATGTTTCCACTTCGTAAACCGTACTTCTAGGGTGGCCCCTCTTCACGCTAGAAAGCACAACCCGTTGCCGTATAAAATGAAATTTATTCAACCCGAACGATACCATGTTGTGTCTTACGTAAAATGGTTTGTATTAAGTTCCGTATGAGCACAATATGAACACAAACGGAACTTAAAATCATGGATGACATCATTATCTTACATAATTATTTTATAGGCGATGTGTGGAGAATGCAAACGATAGGAATGTGGAATAAGTTATAATAAATATACGCCTGAGTTTTCAAGGCGCATGCAAAACTTTTCTGTTAAAAAGACTTAAATTTCGTCACGGTTTATATGGTTGACGGAGAAAATTCAATACATCGTACTTTACTGAAATGATCCTTTCCTTCCTGTACCGTAAAAATCAAAGCTAGATATAAAAATGCATGCACAAAAACTTAAGAAAACATGCAAAAGTCGTCCTATAAATGTCACACATAAAACTTAATTTAATTACCGCTTAGCATGTCTCGACGATCTAGTTTACAGGAGAATTATCATACAAAAAAGGACGAACGATCAATTAAAATTCAAAAAGGCTCTAGATGCGCCAGATAAAAATTAATAACACAGAAAGACATTGTCCTCGCGTAAACGCAATCCATTTATGCAACGCTGAACTTCTGAGCAAGGCCAAGAACTCGGATGTCGCAATCTTTTATACCTTTGTTATTTGAAATGCAGAAAGCTTTTATAAGTATAATCTTGTGTTTGTTTTAACGCGAGTACTTTCCATTTTAAATAAAATACTTTTTAAAGGATTTTAAACGCGGTTTATTATACATTATTTTACATTATTATTTAACCCGACGTTTCGAGCACTTTACAGCGAGCGTGGTCACGGGAGACTGAGATGGCAGTTGTCTTCATGAGTGTTTCAAAAATTGTGTGTCTACCTCCATTTATTTCCCCGAAGATGGTATTTGGAAAACTGGTTCGGATTCTTGCAAAATTGACTTACAGTGTCCTCTTGTCTTTTGGTATGCTTGACATGGGGTTTTAAATTTTTTATAAGTGGGTCCCAGGTGTTAGAAAGTCTCAAACCATCTTCTCTATTGAATGTTTGATGTTTTTTAATTTCAATAGCCTCGCGTACCAGTCGTGGAAAGAATCTATTCTCACGAGCGAGGATTTGTGGTTGGTCAAAGCGAATGTAATGGTTTGTTTTGTCAAGAGTGTGTGAGTGTGTGCTCGAAACGTCGGGTTAAATAATAATGTAAAATAATGTATAATAAACCGCGTTTAAAATCCTTTAAAAAGTATTTTATTTAAAAAGCTTTTATAATTTTTCTTTATGGTATAGAAATTATTGTCTGCTATAATGCTTTCTTTGGTGGATAGATAAGTGAAAGAAAATATGACATTATTACAGGTGTTACGAGTATAGAATTGAAGACTGTTGAAGCCGATGCTTGCTTCTATATTACTACTTCAGTTTGCAAATATAACATTAAACTAAGTAAAGAGCTTTTACTCCCTGTGTGTATTGTCTATCTATATAAAGATAAGTCTCAAGAAATGCTATCTGGCATGTGATTTATTAACTCATACAAAAAAGTATGCGATAAAAAATTACCTCAAAGGTAAAGGTGGAAGAAAACACAAATGAAAATATAAAAAAAGTTTGTAAAAATATTATAATACAGAGCTTATAAAATCAAACACAATAATGTGTGATTTATCACGAGACAAAAATTATTTACGAGACAAAAAAGACAAATTAACAAGATATGCAAAAGAAATTGAGCAAGTTTCCGAAAGGTATTATACTACTCAATTATTAAATACTCAAACAAAAAAATCATTAATTTTAACATCACTTGAGATTGCTTATGACTTATGAAAAATAATAAAAGGATTTCCTTTTTGGAAGTGATAAATGATAATTTTATCAACAGAAAATAAAAACTGTTTCACACTTCCTTCAACAAATATTTATGGTAAAAAATTATATAGTAATGTAAAAACACTCTTTAATTACAAAGAGAAGGACACTTTTAGTAATACTATAACGCTTCCTTCAAGAAATATTTGTCCTAAAAAAATATGTACATAGCCATGTAAAAAACAATTATAATATTAAGGACACTTTTGGTAATACTATAATATTTGAGAACTGATTTTTAAAGATAAATCAGCTTTTTATTTAAATATATAAATTAATTTACCTAATCAAACAACAACATAATCAAAAGAATGTATATACACACTTATGAATATCATTATCATATCTAATATTGATAATTCAACACTAATTGTAAGTTTGTTTAAGTAGAAAATAATGTTACCTGCGGGCAAGGTGAAGCCTCTCTTGCGTGGTGAGATGCTCCACCTGTGCCATCTCCGACACCAGATCTGCATGCTCCATGATGAACAAAACCTTAAAATTACATAGTTATTTAGTTCCGCTACTGATCATGGATTTGTAATGAAATGTAGCAAACTTTAAAACAATTCAACATTATTCATATTCATATAGATATACAATCTGAAAAAACATATACAACTGTATCATTTTATGTATAAACAATAATATATAATATACTGCTATAAATCTTTACTAAAATACAAAAGGGGAAAAGGTATTTTGTTTCTTTATTTAAATGTACTTATCTTTGAAACTACTACATTGATTAAAAAAAAATTCTGATTATGATACAGTACTTCTATAAACTTTACATCATTATGTTCCTATGTGGGTAACACTGCAGGGCATAATATATTATAGTAAACGAATTTAAAACTCAACTGGTTTTGATATATAAATAACATTTAAATGTATCTTTAAAAACTCAAATTATAATCAATTCATCATTTTTAAATTTATAATGATTTTATTTCAATTTTGGGTTGTTGTTTCTATCAATTAAGTATTTAAATGTTCATGTTTAAAATTATTTTTCATATTTTCAAGTTACCTATCGCTACATGTAATATACAATTAATGCTTTAATTATGAAAGGACATTATTAAACTTTTTAATATAATCATTATAGTTCTAATGATACTATCTAATCTACACCAAACTGATTTTAACTAAGAAAAACAATTACATCGCCACTCGTTCAAAAGTTTTATTATTTTTGAACAATAAATTAACGAAGTACCTTTTCAATTGATATCTCCAACTGATAAGATACTATACTAGTGGAGTGAGCAGAATCATGCAAATAATTATCGGGCTTATATAATTGAAATATTTATAACAATGACAATGTAAACAAAATCTATTTCTGTTTAACACGAAGATCGGTCAACAAGTAGGTAACTTATTAGAAAGGTGACTACCATGTTTAGCCTTTAAACAGCTTTCTTGAAACTTTTTCATTAGCGCTATCAACGTGAATAAATACATTCATGTACGTTTATTTCACTTTCTTAGCTTTTATAAACATTTACCTGTTTATTTAATTACTACAAAGCACAAGTATGTTTCATTCCCGTCTTGTAACGTTTAACACACATAATTCACTGTAACTAATTGTACACGCTTGTAGCTTAATTTTAAATAAGTTCCAACGATTTACCATATTTTTTTACAGATACACGGCATTTTCCGTTATTTTTCATGAAAATTCTAAACACTTCCCATTAAAGAAAAACCGAGACACAACAAGCAGCCGAGTGAGCGATATACTGTCACAGTTCACAAAGTACAGACTAATGTCAGTCTACACAAACTTGAGATAACAGATAAAATACGAATTATAGATAGTATATTCACAGGTAACATAATACTATAGAGTAGTCAAGAAACCAAGATAAAATATATAAAAGATAAAAATTAAATAAATTCAGAGACTAAATAAGAATAAAGTAATAAATAGAATTATTTAGGCATAATACCTATTTTTTTAACGTATTCGATGCCGCCAATATTTCAATTATATTAATTTAATGCAGTACTTACCTTTAATGACATATTCATTGCTTTTATACAATTCTTGTATATTGTACGTTAATATTACTCTTATTATAATAATTTTCCCAAGTACATATATGTTAAATTTTTTTGAGTGAAAACGGGAGTGTGTTAGAATTTTTTTATGTTACAGCAGGCGCCTGATTTAAAGTGACTAACCGCAGCCCATAAACATGTACATCAAGGTGTTTCAAATGCCGCGCTGGCTTGAAGGAAGGAAAGATGAATAAGGAGAGGATTAATGAATGAATGAATGAAATATATTTTATTTTCTCCCACACATTAATCACATTTAGGTACATAGTAAATACAATAAGATTCCTAAAATAGCAGGAGACAGGAGTCCAAACTGAGTAAACCCCGTGCTATGGATCTCCTGTGCTCCGCCTCTCGGAATTTCTTTTAACAACTATTCAAACTTGCAACTCAAATTATACATATTATACATGTATTTGCAAATAAAACATGTTTAAAATAAAATCTTGATTATGTATATATTCGTATGTGTGTGTGTGTGCGTTTGTGTGTGTGTGTGTGTGTGTTTGTGCAGTGCAAATAGGAAACAGCGAATGTTAGTATTTTAGGTAACAGCATGCAGGCTTTCAGTATCCTCTTAACAGGATTGAAGAGTAAAGGGTTAGGAGTACAGGCTACAACTGAGGTTTGGAGCAGTTCACCGTACGAAACAGTGTACCTAATACTACTTCACGCCGATCTTCTGTTGGGACGGAGGTAAACCGAGGGAGAGAGGTTACACCGGTGCGAGCTTGGCCAATTCGTGCCATGCTCGCACTCTTTTATTGTTGAAAATGTTATGCAGCAGAACTACCTATGCCACCTCTTGCAATACCCACGGGTAGAAATAGGGTTGGGACACATATATTCTAACCCGTCGCCACACGGGTAAAGCAAAACCAAAAGATAATAATTATTATATTTTATTTTCATGGTTTTTACAGCTTGTCACACTATACATCTATTTTACAATATTTTAACAATACTCAATAAGGTTTATACCTATTAATCAGTGAGCGATCATTTTTAACATAATATTCTAGGCACTATTTTTTTCAATTGACACACCAAATTTGTTAAAAAAGCCTTACATTGTATTGATCAGGATATAGCTAAAGTGCCATCATGGGTAAACATATTACAATATTATACGTAGGTACTTGAATACACAATATAAACAAAATAAAAAGAATTTTTATTGAATGGGATATTTTATTTCTGATTAATGCAGCATAGTTAAAAAATGACCTAAATTAAAAAATTAACCAAAGTTATAAAGCATTAAAAATGTAAGAAAATTTATACAATACTGTTATAATTTTTTCTATCTACGAAACCTGCAAACGATCTAGTTCCATTTTCCTAATAATAATAAAAAATTTACCTTAATACAAAATAAAAAAAGTGACAATATAGGTGCAGGGAAAATATTTCTACTCTATTGTCAATTTTGCCTACTTTCACTAACCTAAGCATGATTATTTTCTAAGTATAAATTACCTATATTTTATATATAACAATATCACAATCTTGTGATTTAAGAATCGTATTTAATAAGAGTTTTCCCTAGAAGTCTCAAATATGTTAAGTAGGTATCTTTGTAAATAAAAACATTTTTAAAAGAACTTATTTCAACATTTTGTAAACGCATAAAATGAGTTTATTGAACAACGTCAAAACTTCATTTTTTTTTCAACACTGGCTACTACATACAATTTAAATACTTGTTTACTAAATTAATATTTAAGCAAACTAGTGTTTTTATTAATTACCAATAGATTTTTCGTTACAAACTCCTAATATTCTATTTAACCACACAATATCACATTGCCAATGACAGTAAGATTTATCCGATAGAGTAGTTAATTTAAAAAATTATTTTTATAAGTACATATTATGTAAGTGCCTAAAATAATGTTAATTAGATACATGTAAGTATTAGGAAAAATCAAAGAGCAGAATAACAATATGGTTGACTTTCAAAAAAAGCGCTGTTTTGTATTTTTCGCTGAATAATCTTGAATCCCCTCAGAAAGTTGATACATAATAGTAATAGATATTATATCGTATTGTATAATTGTAAGATATATAATATATGTAAGATTAATTATATTTTATTGCTAAACAATCATAATATAATGTAATCAATGCGAAGAAACTGTTCCACTTCCACCTACGCTGCAATTATACCTATAAATTGTTTCGGTTAAATATTAATACTCTTATTATTAATTATTATACACAACAGATTATCTATAAATATTTAATTATGCTATTTCTATAAGTATTGTCATTGGCAACCGGTACCGAAATAATTTCTACTCTAAATAAATAATAACAGGAAATTTTCTATCATTTCACTACCTTACTCGTATAATTTATAGTTTTGTAATATCTTATATACAAATGGCGTAGAAAAATACTGTTGAAATATTTTTGTTAACTTAAAATCTAAATCAAAATCGCTAGGTACATAAATGAAAGCCTTTATTATAAAAACCTGTAATTTTTCAAATTGAAATTTAATGTAATATCACATATGCAGGCGATTATAATGCTTTTATATAATTTGTTTTCATTCATATAAATGGCGTACTGCATTGAGTGCCTAAACCGGCACAGATAATATTAACTAAGCCGCTATATATTTACAAATACACGTCAAATCGTTCAATTTTAAACAACTTCTACATCTATTTCAATTCATGGCTAAAGCAAAAGATTCAATCGTGTTCGATTATTGTTGACACTAGCCCGGTTATATAAATGCTATACAGAAAAGCTAGCTTTAGTTCAATGTCCTATACTTAAGGAGTGGTAACCGGTCTGGGTCACCACGTCTTGATACTCAGGTGTTTTCGTCGGAGGAATCGTCTGATGATGAGCTCGTGAGGACGTTGGATGTGAGCGTATGTTGACGGCTAAAAGCTTCGCGAGGTAAGCTCTGTTGACCGAGGGCGAGTCGACGAACACCCATTCGCTCGCTTTCTGGTAGAGATTTGCTACACTTTTCTTCTGTTATCGCATCTCGCGACAGTGATCTGGAATGCATAATAATACATTATAATAATTAAAATTATATCAATTTAATTTCATCTATGCATACATTGGCTCATTCGTTTTCAAAGAATAGAGATAAAAGGCTTATATGATCAGAAAATAATTTAAAAAGAGAGCTGTTCGAGAAATATCACGTAAAGTTTGGAGCTTTTAAATTCCTTATTCAATTAAATACTTATTTGGAACATAAAATATGACAGGTTTTATTTAAATGTGAAACAAAATGTGTTCTTACCCTGTCAGCTCCAACATGGATCCTCGTCGACATTGTCCACGGTGGGGACCCTGCATTATACTCGCTGGTCTAGAAGACGCGCCGAGCGGGTCCGAATGAGCGACATCTTCCATCAAAAGAACTGTGGGCCCACCGAGGCTTGTGCTTCTCTTTGACAACAAACTTGGTCCTTGCTTTGGTTGCCCACTTATATCACCTTTACTCGAAGAACTATCGCCTTTCGTTGAGTCCGCCTTTCCTTCAGAATCTGACAATACGGGCATTTCTCCACCCTGCGTGGAACTAGAACTCTCTCTTCGGAACAAACCTATGATAGATTTCGGGTGTTTTGGCTTCTCTATACCACCTATTGAGGTGATAAGGGTATGAAGGGTAGGGAAAAGAAAAAATAAATCAATAAAAAGTTAGAAAATGGACTAAATTATGGTAATTTTTTTTTTCATCAAGGTGTTGCTTTAAAGCAATAATAGACAGTTGCTAATGTGGAAAGGATTATAAAAGGTGCACTATTTTTGCATTGAGGGTGCTCATAAGCGCTTATTTATTAGAAATTATTAAATAAATAAAATAATTTAATCAGGGTTTTAATCTTACTGGATAATGTTGATGGGAGAGAGTGCTACTGTCACAGGGTTCTTAATCGAGTGAAATTAAAAAAATGTTTATATGAAAATAATTGTTCCAAAAAATTAACGTTCTAACCCTTTTATTTATATTTATCTTTATCCAATTTTATTAAATTAATATTATTTAGCTCTATAATTGTCATACAAATTGAATGATTAACCTAATACCTAACTACCCGATTTTTTCAAATTATTCAGTAATCTTTATAAAAATAATTACCTAAAAATGTGGCCGAGGGTGAGCTATACGCTAAATATTCCTTGTTGGAGGCCCACGAGGGGAACTCGAATTGTTTTAGCGCGCCGGTGCCCTCCGTGTCCTCTCGTTTCCATGGCAACATAGTCTCTGTAGCTGTAGGGGTTGCAACGCGAGCTTGTTCAGCTACTGTCATGTACGTATCTGTAAAGATATTTCAAAAATAGATTGGGGAATACAAAACGAACAATTGTTAACACGAATGCATTAAGTATTAAGTATGCGTTCCAACACCTCATATGAGTAGTATCCCTTTCTGACACACATGACACACCTCAACCTCCGCCATTACAGAAATTGAATGAAATGAATACTTTATTTGCATGAATATAGTATGAATATAGGTATTTTTACAATATATTGTCCTTACATATCCTGCCCTCCGGGCATGCAATTTACCTATTTGTTTGTAAATCTGTATGTTCTCTCTCGTGTAATTGTTATTGTGTGTGTCAAAATAAATGTGTTTTGTTTTCTTTTATTCTTTCTTTCTAATTGTGTGGTGATGCCACTTCTTTATACTCTTATAAGTTGTATGAAAGACCGGTTCTTTTACAATTTTCTAGGGGAAGGGAAAGTTACGTCACAAAGTTTTCAAGTATAAGCTTCTTACAGCTTCCTATAAGTCCTTTAAATTTAACATCCACAATCTTATTTATAATTAAAGATAAGTCTGCCTTAGCTATAGCAAGGAAAATTACCGATTATTTAGCATACGCTACCGTATTACAAGTATGCTAGTAAAAAAATTACCATTATCATCTGACATTCTTCTTTCATCTTCTTCAAGTATATCCTCATTTGGAACTAAAAAAAAGTTACACAATAATGATTAGCAACTAACCACAAATCTGTAAATAGTATTTAGTGTTAATGGGCATGCTGCTAATGTCAGTACTTAGTACCCATTGCTATATTTAATCCTGGCAAAATATCAAAAGATGCAGCCCTATGTGATACCAGGCAGTTGTTTATTAATGAAATGGTGCCATGAATAGTATGTTACGCAATATTAGTCATTACGCTAATAATAAAAAAGATATATACTTACAATACAAATGTGTTGCACGAAAAGCCATTTATCATAATATACTACGATAGAAAAACAAATAACGATCAAGACATTAAACGCAACAACATAAACATCGACACTAAATACCTAAAGTGAACATTGAGATAAAAAATAAAAAGTATACTCTGCGGACAAAAGGTCTGAAAAGCTTAGTAGTGCTATCTACGTTTGGTCCATTTACACATACCAAAGTTATACGTGGATCTGTCCCTTCTCCACGGTAAAGACTTTTCAACAGCCGTTGGTAGTATTTCTTCCGGTGTTTTAGCATACTGCTTAACGATCCGCGCTTTCAAAGGATTAAATCCGGGCAAATTTGCCAACTGGTTCAGAAGCGAACTACTGTTTTCTTTATGCGAAGATGTTGGACTTATTTCTTTGTATCCAGCTGATACAATTTGTTGCCCGGAGCAGATTTTAGCAGGAATTTTCGTGGTCACATGAAATTTGCCAGAAGGGAAGAAATCGACAATCAAACATAAATTATATAAAACAAGCGGAAAGAGCAAGTAAATATACAAAGGATATAAACTTACTAACGTATTTGGATCTTGAAAAAGTCAAATAATTCAAAGTAGAGTGTATAAAATACATAGCTAACTTAAAATAAAGTTATCAGAAAGCAAGCTATCGAGCATAATCAAAATAAAATCTAATTATTTTTAAAATTAAATTCATTTCGATACAAAAGTAGATCAAAATATAATTAATATGTTAATCTGAACATGCAGAAAGACTATCGTATTGTTCAGCCTTTCTCCATATTAATTAAAATTTAATTGGTTAAAACTAGCTTCACCCGAAAATTTAGTATAAAATTGTATACATACCAATTTTTATAATATCCAATTAGTATTAAATGATTTTAGTATTGTTAAATTAATGAAAAAGCTACAAACATTTGTTAACAACATCGATTATATCGAATTTGAACTTGCTAGCTTGGAGCTGGTTAAATTTATGTGTTAATTCTAGTATGAGCATTTGAGAGCAATGTTCAAATTCAAAAAAGGATCACACAACCATGCAGAATACCTACGTGGAGATTTGGCAGTGAAGGTTATACCACCATCATCATTCTCTCGTCTCGGGGTCTCCTCATCCTCTTGTAAAACCTCATCAATATAATCTGCCAAAACAACAACTCTATGATTATCATATAAGCATTTCTAAAACAATTTTATGAAAATATTTACTTCATCTTTATTTTTTACAACTTATGCCTAATTGTGGGCAGCACATGCAATTAAATTAAAATAGCAGCATAATAACTAAAACACTGCAATATAATATAAATATATCGTTATGTAGGAAGAGTCCTGTTTATCTACATACGAGTGATACAGAAGCACATAGTTTTCGCAAATTATAATAACTGTATATAATATAGTATAGAAAATAAAGAGATACCAAAACCCACGCTTGCATGCGACTGACACTCGTGATATTAATAAGTAATTTATTTAAGTACCTAATCTATAATACTTTTTTTTACCGTGCGTGAACTGTTTTGCCGAACCATTTTGCTGGAATTCAGGGAACGAGACATGGTTTTTGCCATCCTGAAAAAGCAAATAACACGTTTATATCATACTAACACATTTTTAATAGAAAACAAAATATGGCTTACACAGTTCTGATACAAGTTTATGCTTAAGGGTAAGTCAGTTAAGTCTTCAGACAAGTTTCTAAATAGTTTGTTAGAAATAAAAATATTTATTGCTTGGATTGAATTGAATTATAGAGCAATAAAGCTTTTGCAATCATTCAAATGTAAAGTTAAATTAAAGAATAAAATTTAAATAATGTTAAATTGCGAAGTCGACCTTGAAAGATTCCCATATTTTCGTAGCAACCTATTACCTTATTTCCTTAAGAGATAACTCATCAACAGCATCACCATACTTGGCCCGGTTCCAAGCCATAATTTATGCCAAGCGATCTTTAGGTTATTCAGATTATAGTCCGTACACGTGTTTGAACTATTTACTATTCGTTTCACTTATATGACACTATTACTACATAGCTTAAAATTAAGTTTATTGATATTTATTGTACTCCTTCTGGGCGATTTAAAGATTTAATACCAAAATAATCGTGCGACATCAACGTAGGTAGTATGTTCTTTTTGACACTTATTTAGTTTGACGACCCGATTGGCGCAGTGGTTCAGCAACGGTCTATTGCGCCGACGAGTGTGGGTTCGATCTCCACGAGCAGAAAATTATGATGTGATGAACATTGTAATTTTCTACTGTCTGGATGTCAATTTATCTATAGTATGTATGTATTTACAAAAAAAATATATGTTTAAGTATGTCTATCAGTTATCTAGTATCCATAGTACAAGCTTTGCTTAGTTTGGGACTAGATAGCGTTGTGTAAATGTCCAGGAATATTTATTTATTTTTTATTTTAAAAAGAATTTTCAAAATTCGTCAATCCTGAAAATAAACATGGTTCTTATATATTAAGATCTTACCTGTTTCCCACGCTTACTACGCTTATGGTGGTGCTTTCTGTCCCCAACCAATCTTCGTATATTCATGTGTGTTTTGTAGTTTACTTGCATTCCTAGGTCACGATCGTTTACAGCGTGACGACTGTAACTCAAACGTCGATGCTATAAATGAAAAACAAAAATAGCACTATTAATGCAGAGCACCAAAAACAATTATTTGTCAAACATCGACGGTCCCAAATTATACTCAATTTGAAGTTACGTGTATCATTTGAAGTGAAAGCTTAATAAGCATAAGGAGATCGGCATAATAGATTTTTGTTACCTTGTTTATTTCAGGAATACTTATAATATAATTGTAGAATTACTTTTTGACTTTTTAAAATAAGTGCATTGTTATATGGTCTTATAGTTAATCTATTTACAAGGGTATTTAAAAAAAATATTGTAAAATAAACTTACGCGTCTATATGGCTTGCACAATTCTTCAGCAAGAAGGTGGTGGATTCTTGCATCGGTCAAATCCTTTTTGGACGGATTATACTCCAATTCTTGCATATCTATATTCCAGGTTGACGAATCTAATTGACTGAAGCTTGGGCTGGAAAAAAATTAAGGGAAGAAAAATTTGTTTACTTATTTCTGGTAACAAAAGAAGTACGATATTCGATTCGAGGTTACAAGATATTCTTCACTCAAATTCAGCAAAGTACGCTTAGATCTCAATAATACTGTTAGTTTAATTGTCATGCAGATAATTTATATGGATGGGTTAATAGTTTTATTACAATGCACTTCCTTAAAACCCCCTAGCGCAGGAGTTAAAATGAACAATTTGTCACTAGCTCTATATTTTAGTGGCCCTCCTGTAAAGATTTTTTGTATAAAGTATTCGCCTACGACAAATGTTATTCATACAAACATACACTCCCGGTATGAGACCTCACTTCGCTCAGTCAATTATATCATAATTAGAAGATAATCAACGTTATAATTTTAAAGGTACATACCTTCCATTTAAATTGGCATTAGTATAGTTTTTAAATATAGCCGACATTGACTCAGCACCAGAAATGTTTCCAATAGTTGACGCATTTCTTTGCATGTACTCTATTGCATCCCGCATGGCCAATTTGGAATAAGTTTCTAGAATCTTTGGCTCGGCGCCCTGTGAACAATACATTTAAGTTCCACAAAGTACTAAACAATTTACTAATGGATGAAGGAAGTAAATTACAAAGAAATGATCTGTAGCAGTAAAGTTTTGTGTTAGAAACGCAGAAAAATGAGACTACAACGGGAAAAATACAAAAGTCATAGCTAATAAACAGACATTTTTAACATCTACACAAAACATCTGTTAAAAAAAGGAAATAGAATTAAAAATGTAATGAAGCGAAAGAATGGCTGATGACTGAAGAATAAAATTTCGAAACGATAGGTAAACAATGCTTAACAACGTATTGGGTCAAACTGTTACCACGTAAGTGAATACACTTTCAAGTCACAATGGACATTCAGCATATTTGAGTAAGATTTCATCAGCCTATACATAAATATTACAAGAAATACAAAATACTTAGTAGATACTAATGTATAATCTCTCTTCGTTATCTCACGAATTAATAATAAAAAATATGGTTTTTCACTTTTGCATGAAATATGTCTATAAATATTATAATTAAATGGTATTTTACTTAATCCGGTTATAGTATTCAACCCCGTTGGCGTGTTTTATCTAATTTAATTGTAAAACTTACACCTTGTTAGCATAAAAATAGGCGTAACCTCACGCAATCGTAACTATTATAACTTTATATTTTTAGATTTCAAAGCGTTAAAATGTTATTATTACAGTATAATTTGTTTCTATGACCATAAAAGCCTATTTAAATTATATAAATTTTTAACTAAAGGAAAAATTCTTAAAGGCATAAAAATAAAAACCATAATTACCTGGTAGTTTCTAAGCAAAAACGGCCTTATAAATCGATTGTCAAATCTTTTGAACTTATCACGCATATGATGATTGCCGTGTTTACCTAAAATATCTTCAATGCCTGCCATAAGATGATCCATAAACTGTAAAAAACAAATTTTATAAAAATAGTAGCTGCATTGAAGGCTCTACAAGATTTAGTGACAATAATATGAGCGAATATAAACATTTTTGCTTATGATTTTACGTATCAAGTGCGTGTGTTAAGCCTACTAAAAATCTTATAAATGGAAGAATATTACTACCCATTATTTGTATAGAACTGGTTCTGATGTGACATTATATACAAAGAATACTACGATTCTTAATTATATAAAACCCAAAAAACTTACCCTCTCATGTATACGCTCATTCATAGTCGGCTTTCGTTTCTCCACAGTCTTAACATTGAGTATCTTCACTAAAGGCTTTATTGTGATCCCCTGAATAAATACGGTGAAGTAGATCACAGCTATCGTGGTGGTTACGAACATCGGCTGCAGTTTCACCACCTTCGGATCGATTAATAGCACCAGAGCGAATGCTACCGCACCCCTGAGACCTGCATTTCATATAGAACTGTGTAACACTTTTTACATTAAGTTTAATTTTATGTCCTAAATTATATATACGTTGCTGATCTATTTTCGATTCTGTTGTAAATTTTTCCATCGTTAATGATGTTATGATGATGTATTTTAACGCTACATTTTTATATATCTACAGTATTATTAAATGGAAATGATTTGCATGTTTTTATTTTCAAAATATCGGAAATGTGAAAAGTATGTGCATAAAAATAATCTGATATTAAGATTTAAAAAATTCTTACCTCCATAAGACATGACAAACTTCTCAACCGTATTCAATTTGTGCAACCGGAACTTATTTGCTACAGCGCTAAATATGTACACACCTACAATAATCATACATTTTTTATTACAACACGAAATAAATACGGAAATGAAAGCAAATTAAATTTTATGCTACTTACCAATAATACGAAAAACGGAACAAAAAACGATCGTCAACAGAACAAACCAAGTATTCCAAACGTGGTTATTATTAACAGTGGCAACACCAAGGAACATGAAAATAATAGTTTCAGACGACGAAGACAGCATTTTCATAGTATATTTAATGGTCGTATGTGACTTGTGCGATATGTTAGCCTCCACGTAATTTTTCATTGTTATTCCGCAGAAAGTTATCCTGCAAAATAAGAAAAAATAATTTCAGGATATAACATAATTAAATAAGAAATTCAATTTGAATGGGGACAAAATCCCTCGAAGAAGAAGTATTAAGTTAATTACTTGCAAACTTCAAGAATGAAATAAGATTGCAAAGTTCAAAAGATCTTGTAAAGGAATAAGATAAATACGTTGTACTGTCAACTTCGACTTTTACTAATCGATTAAAAGAAAAACAAAACTTACGCCAGAATACCGCTCATGTGGAACATTTCAGCATTGAGATATGCGAGGTAAGCCATGACAAAAATGAAGATGGGCTCAATCACCCTCACTTCATGGGTAAACCTGGTGACGAGACCTGTAGCAAAGCCCCATACCACACCAATACATGTGCCTCCGAATGCAACCACAATGAAAGAGCCAAAACCGGCAAGGAAGTCGGTATACATGAGCCTTGATGGTCCCATTTCCCTGAAATTTAGGTTAATTAAATACAGCGTAAGATGTCCTTCTTGTTTTTTATGAATTCGATAGGCAAAGTGCCAAATGTATAAGCTTAGAAGTCTGAGCTTTTAAATATTGTATTAACTAATTGAAAATCAATCAATGGAAATAATGCTCATTTATATAAAAAGCCATACAGTGATATAAACAATTTTATCTCTATTTACGTTCAGACAGCTTTGCAAAAAATAATGTAAAAATTTACGAGCGTCTGTAGTGACTCCAAAAAAATTACAATAGTTATTATTTTGCTAAGACATTATATTAGTACATACGTGTAAGCTTCAAACATGTGATAAAGTACAACAGTAACTGCATCATTCAGAAGGGACTCTCCAAACACTACTATGTACAAAACTTCATCTACATGAATCTCTTCGAATACCGCTAAAACTGCCACCGGGTCCACAGCCGATATTAAAGCTCCAAACAATAACATGTCCAAAAGAGGAGTCGGGAAGGCAAACATGCCCGTTTGTCCACAAGCCCACAAAGACAAACCTATGAAAATTTGGATTAAATAAAATAACAAAGAAACACAAAAAAATATTTGTATTAATAGATTACCTTGTAGAACTTACCAATTGTTAATGTATTAAAAACTGTTCCCACAACAGCAAATAAGAGTATGGTTCCAAGGTGGTCAAAGAATAATCTGTTAGGCATGAAATACCCGGCGTCCAAGATAATGGGTGGCAGCATGTACAGGAAAAACGTATCAGGTGTCAGGGGCTGTACATGAACACTGTGTGTGCTTAGGAGCAAGGCGCCTATGAGAACTCCGACAAAAATAAGAAGGCAGGATTCCGGAAATATCTTCGATAGTTTAGGGGCCATGTGAAATCCTGTAACAAAACAAGAACATATATAACCTTCTTACTTACATAGAATAAGCTATTGAAATGAAATTCAGTTTGTCTGTGGAAGCTAATAAAATGTCAAATGTAAAAAATACAAAAAAATTACACTTTAAATTTTCTAGTACCAAATAATTTATTTATGTAATAATATTGAAGATACTGCTATTGAAGTATGGCAGAAAGACAAAAAAAATCAAACCAATTAAAACATCATCGAGCTAAGTCGTATACGAGTATTTATGACATATTTGTACAAACGCGTGTAAATGAAGCTGGTTATTCGAAGCAAAAACAAGTATCGAGATTTCAAGAAATTTACAGTGATCCACATAAAAAGTTTTCTGAAATAAATGCGTCATACATATATGATACACTACCGTATGTCACTAGTGAAAAATATCACGCTCTTAATAAAAGGTCAAGCGATAAATCGATAGTGCGTTCCACCAGTACTCTTTTTTACGATCTTGATAATTTAGCAAAAAGTCATTCATATCATTTTAGTCCTGATATGAAGATTTCAACGAATAATATTGTTAACCAGGTACAAAACTATAGAATTAAGAATAGCTTTGATGTGAAATCCGAAGCAATTGTTCAAGATTGTGCTACCGATGTACAGCCAAAAATAAATGCTAAAGACAGTGTAGCAATTATTACAAAAAAAGTAAAGAAATCTTCACCAAATGACTCACTAATTTCGTCCGAGATATTCTTAAAAGATAGTGAATGCATTGACAAAAACGCTAAATTTAATGATAAGCATCAAAAATTTTGGTCATTTGCTAAGTATCGTACAGAATACACGAGACCTGTTCCTGACGACAAGAAAAATTCTACAAGTGATCGTGGCAAACGTACTGAAGATCCTTGTCCATGTCAATTGTTCTCATATGCATGTCCTTGTAACGATGACAAATCTCTTACTAAATTAGCTGGAAACAGTAAAACCGTCACCGTTGCAAACCAAATGATAAGTGCCATGAGAGTGGCCTCTTGTCAGAAAGTCAAAGTTAAAGCAGAAAATGCTGTTATTATAGCAGACAAGGAAACCAATGCAAGAGTTGGTGATTTACAAGAGTACGAAACTGCAAAAATAATCGAAGAGAGAATACGTCGCATTTCAAAACAAAATGACTCATGCCATACATGTAACAGTTGTAAAAATAGATGTAATAAAAGGCAGCGACAAGTCATATGTCCAAATTGCAACGAAAAAGTTGAAGTAGTAACTTTATGTGAACAAGAGGAAAGCTTAAAATCAAGTATTTCACCAGTACACCGAATGCAAGAGAACTCTTCTCCGGCTCAGTATTCTTATGTAAGTAATGTGAGTCAGAAAAGCAAACCTTTAACAGATAAAGACAGCTGTAAACATGAACCACCCTGTGAACTTATACCTGTATGTCAAATTTTACCTGCTGACCAAGTATTTAATAATTCTACCAAATGCTTCAAAGGAACGAAATTGAAAAACACACCACGAACAATAAAAGTTACAAAGGCCTGTAGACATCATCCACCGTGTACAGTTGCACCGTCCTGCCAAAGGTTGAATATATTGAAAAATAATTGTGAGTATATCCCGCCATGCCTGCATCGACCACGCTGCATTAATTTACCCCTATGCGTTCCTTTCTCCAAAACATTAGACTACGACGAATTAGTCAATAAAACTATTAATGAAGAAGATAATATAGAATATCCTGTATATGCAGCTCCTAAATATGTGCCTGCTTATCAACATGAATCGTTTAATGACAACGTAGATCATAGACATCCTTTCCACGCAGCTCACAATACATGTGAATATGTCAGTGAATACAAACCTAGATTTTTCTACACACCAAAAATGACAAGCACCTCGCCGACATTTTCACCCTACCAAATGCCATCATCTATGCCCTGCGATTTTCCTAAATTGAATAAGTCCTGTCAATATGAATGTACCAGTAGCAAGCGAAGTACAATCGCACCGAAGGAGAATGTAAGCGGTGATGCTATTATTTATATTAGAGATGTTGGCTGTCAATTCAGAAATAAACATCATACTCACGACAGTGCATCGATACAGTCTAAAACTTTAAATGCTTCATTTGGCGAAAATCAAACAAAAGCCGGCAACTTCTATACAAACTATCATACACTGAGATACGAAGATAAATTTACAAATGCATTATCGTGTGGTGATCACTCCGTATCATCGGCATCGACAAGTTCTATAGAGATTGACGTTCATTGCCCTTCCCATGGGAAGGATTCTAAAAAAAATTACGATACTAAACCGATTACTGGATTTGAATCGAAACAATCACCTATCGTAGCGAATTGCGCCTTGGACGATCCTATTTTAAAACTGTGTATATCCAAATGTAACGATTTAAATAGAAGGATACATAAGTCACGAAAATGCTTACATACCCACCCTGTCAGCTCTCG
Organism: Phoebis sennae; assembly: GCA_001586405.1. Taxonomy (NCBI): domain Eukaryota; kingdom Metazoa; phylum Arthropoda; class Insecta; order Lepidoptera; family Pieridae; genus Phoebis; species Phoebis sennae. The sequence continues at coordinate 101,583 of LQNK01000073.1, read as the reverse complement.
TAAGTGTTTTCTCAAAAATAAATGCAAGAATGTGTTTTCTGTGAGGCGACGAAGAAAATCGCGACTTAGTTATCAAAGTATTATCAACTCAAGCCCAACGAAACCTTCATGTTACAAAAATACTTTGTAATTTCTTTTAAAATTAGTTTATATTTTGTTATATTTAAAATACTTCATAAATGTTTGTAAAGTACTATACAGTCTTTTCATATCATTTTATGTAAATTACCGGAAAATCTAAATTAAAATAGTAATAACATAACGATTAATATTTATAAGCAAAATAAATATGGCATGTTTTGTGTAATTTAATGGTTTCTAAGCTTATTAATTTAAAATGAAGTAGAAATAAAAATCTGTTCACCACAGTTATTTAAAATAAATAAAATCAAGCAAACATATGGCGTAGCAAATGAATCAACAATTCACATTAAGATTCATAGCGGATAACTCTTTACTTTAGGTTGCATTTAATAATAAGTTTATGAGTAGAAATAAATTTTATTACTCGTTGGAACTGAACTGAATTTCCCAACACATCCAGCTAGCTTGTTTCGTAACGAATCTAATAATAAACTCCAGTGAGCAGAAACTGTAAGCTTTCAACATGAACATGCAAACACGAACTTAGTAATTCCCTTAGATCAAATGTTGAAGTAATTAGCAAAACTCATGTTGTCCATGAATGCAAAAGGTTATCATTGAGTTTTGTAAACTTAATTTTCAGCAGATTGCAATAACTGCAAACATACCATTTTTGTATATGATACTGGATGTAATAGATTATTCACACGATTTTGTCTTATAACGGTAATTAAATGTGTAACATCGTATGTGAATTCTATTCTAGAAATAATGAGTGTGGCTCAAAAATCCGATCTGAGCTGATTTACTATAGCAGATTCATGGATTGCCATTCTTAACCATGAAATTCGTATCGCATAGAAAGTCGTAGTGAATAGGCAGTACAGTTTCATGGCAAGTGTTAGCTAATTCAACAACAGGATAATTGTTAGGTAGCAAATGATTGTAAAGTATTATATATACCTAATTATATTTTTAAAATGAACCAAATGTTTTAAAAGAGTAACTATCGAGTTTCGTCTCGATATACTCGACCTTCCAAACCTGAGTAACTTAAAAAACGACTGGTCATAATTACTTTGCAAAAAGTTTATATAAATAAAAATATTTTCTATTGTATTCTATTCTAGTTGAATTATAAATGTTATCTTCTGACGAATACGCCTCGATGGTTCTCGATTTATGTCCGATAATCAAAGAACTTTTATTTTTATACCATAATATCATAAATATTAAGGAATCTTACCAATTTTAGCAATGCTAGCAAAAAATATCCACACGCCGATCAAAAATGGCGTCTCAACTCTGTGGAATTCAAATGCAGCGATCACAAATGTCCTTTCCTTCTTCGGTTCCTCAGTGGAAGGTAGTTCCGTGGTTGTTTCTTGCTTTTGCCGTAGTTGGGTGCCTGGAGGCTCCCCGGGGAGAGGAGCCACGGGCCCCATGGGCCCGAAGCCAAGCCCAGGATACGTTGAGATCCCATCGACTGCTATGGACGGACTTGTTTTTGTGGTGCTCTGCAAAACAATTCATATACCGTTATTTTTTTTATTAATTTGGTACACAAATTGGAACTAACACTTACTAGCTCTAAACGACACTGACACAAACATTTTGGTATAATTCCTAAATTAGTGGGTATTCCTATATTGGAGGATCCTATTTTAAAACTGTGCATATCTAAATGTAACGATTTAAAAAGAAGAATATTATATAAGTCACGTAAATGTTTACATACCAATTACCCACCCTGTCATTTTATTGATAAAAATATATTTAGCTCAATTTATTTGGTAATAACTATTGTATATGAGGTTGTAAGTCTTAATACGCTTACGAGAAAAAGTTCTGAGATAATAAAAAATTCATAACTTATAAGTTACAACAATTATGTAATTATGATGTTATAACAATGTATCATACTTATACCTGTATTACGCTTCACTAAGAAGATTATTATTTATACCTAAAAACAATTTCTTTATCTACGTTTAGTCAAGAGCTTTGTAAAAGATTAAAAATAATAATAAAAATAAGTGCCATATCCATTTACTCCGACCTTTTCTAAATTTCTTTGTTCCCTTAGGGTGTTTAAGTGACGCTTTGTATAATAAAAACATTTCACTGAAAGGTATTTTTAAGAGCAGAGATCGCATTGTTGTATGTTCAATATCATTAAAATATAATTTTTAAATGAGAAATCGTTGATGAAAAGAGGTGCAAGTGTTATGAATGGAAAAATAGGATTTTATAAGTTATATTATATCAAAAAACCTGCTTTAATTATTTATGTTTCATTGAGATAGAAAATATTTTTTTTAAATTTAAAAAACAAATTAAAGAATAATATAATATAGATTATGATTTAAGTTTTCCATTATTCGTATCTTCTGCGAGGCTAATTATAAAATCAATAATATTTTAAATTATTTTAAACGGTTTTCTCGCCTAAAGGAAATGATAAATAAGTATATGTTTTAGTTAAGAACGTGTAAAAATATTACTCTAAAAATATGCATCATAATATATTGACTAATAAAATGTTATTGCCTTGTTTAGCACATTTTTGTGTAACCCTCTGAAAAACCTTTCTATCGATGCCTACTTGCGTGTAAATTCATTCGTAAAACAAATTACATATTTATATGATACGTTATTATTTGTAAGCTCCTAAGGGCACACAAACTTAATTGCACGTTTGTACTAAGTTTGTGACTTTCCCCATGGGTCGTTCTAGCCGACGTTTAATTTCAGCTTACAAAGTTGTGTGACCTCACATTTTGACACCACAGACAACAAAGGTGCACACACAACAGTTATGCTTATCACAAAGCAGTCAAAATGTAAAATCTTATGTAAACACCTTAACCGAATGGCGAAATATTGATATTACAGTTACATATATAACTGAAACGAAATATTTTTACGGAAATTTTCTGTTTTTAGCCTGTTTCTGTTATTCTATAAATAACTCTAATAATTCAATTTAATTAGAAAATTCCCTTTATGACCTTTAATGATTTTATGTTGATCGAATGATTTTTAAAACCACACTTCTTTGCACGCTGCGCTGCGATGAAAATTAATATTGGAAATAGAAAATTTGTTCGCGTTATTTTAAAAATACCCAGTATTTATTTTTCTTTATCCTTTGTTTAGGTAATTGAGAGTTTTAACTTAGAAAACATTCAGCTGGAATCTTTTCTTTTGAAGGGAAAAAAATATTTGTAAAATATTCATATGGGATGTAAATAAAATATATTTTGATTAGACTTTCTCTCTCTTTGTCGGGACGGCAATCTGAATTCTTGCCAGCCATGAGCTATTAAGGGTAGATCTTGACCTTTGGGCAGACATGCTTTGTTTCAGTACTCCTTCAAATATTCAAGATATGAGCATTTTTCTTTACTTCAATTGTTTTTTAAATTTATTGTCTCTACTTATATATTCATATAAATTTGTTACAATGAAAATAGCTATTTGAAGGTGAAATTTCAGGAGATGTCACGTAGATGCTTAAAGTTTTCTACGTCTGAGTAATTTGTTCTTGTATAAAACGAGTAAAAAGATAGTTTAAAACGATCCATTTTCCTTTAATTCAAATTCAAATGCAGTCTAAATTGTACCCATGATTACTAGATAGAGTTCATTCTCAATACCCCAGAAGAATATTTAGTTTACTTAAATATTGTTTGTTAATAACAATAAACCTATGTTTACAGAACTTATTATAAAATCATAGATAACATGGAAGGAATGGCACAGCCCCAGTTGTTTATTTAAATATGCACATCCTATTATTCCTATTCAATAAATTTAGCCTCTATTTTCTCGACCGTAAAGTATTCGCATAAGCATTTTGTTTGTACAGTCAATTCTATAATCGATTATATACCAAGGTTAACCCACAACCATGAAAACTGAATAATGTACACGTGCAATATTTTACTTGCATATTTGCTACAAATATTTGTAAGCAAAAATTTGCTTTGTTTTCTTCTCATATTTCACACTACCTCGGAATAAGGTTAAGCGGATTAACTCATGAAGGACTTTTTTGTTTTTCTCGACTATATCTGTAAAGCTTTAAGTATTTTTGCTAATTTTGTCTTTGAATTTAAAAAGATACGCCGATCACAATCATGAAACTATAGTAATGTTTAACTTTAGTTTTTTACTTTCAAAACTAATAATTAGCAACAAAAATAAACCTTCGGTTTTATTTAATATTAGGGGGATCCTCCTCCTAATGTTATAGATGTGAAAGTTTAGATGATTAGATGTTTGTGTGTCAATCACGCCGCAACTACTGAACGGATTTTGATGAAATTTCGTATACAGATATGGTGTTATATTAGGAATACGGGGAAATGATACGGTTGGTCCATAGACATTGAATATCATGCAAGTTGCAGGCCGCAACTAGTAACTTATAAGTAGTATCTGCATTTTATAATTAAAACCAAGTTATAAGGTGGATCTCGATAAATTTAGGTTGATTCTAAGTTGAATTGTAAATTGTAATTAAATGAATAGTATTGAATTCGTTCTCATGTGATAAATGCCAAGGTTATTATTTTTCTTATCAAAGGTTAACAAATTTATGTGTATTTTATCGCTGGTGTTATGAATCGAAAAGAACATCTACAAAAATAGGAAAACAATCTACTAGCCACTATCAAGTGCTACGTAAACTTATCTTAATAACTTCATTTCTTGTACAAAAACAAATAAATTTGCATTTGTGATTCACAAACTCTACATTTTTCAAAAATATTAATTCAATTTTTCATTCGGAATGTCCCAAAATATTTGCTACTCAAAAAAGTCGGTTTTAGATTTTTTTACATAAAAAGGATTGATAATACTTACTTCGATAGGATTTGAGTTTGCGATTGACAGAATAGCAGCGGCAGTCAGCAGGCCAAGCGAGTGCCTGCAAGCCCGCCTGCTCAGGTTGACGCCATGTTTCAGTGACGTCATAGCTCCTACTCAAATCACCTTTCACACATTTATTTAAACAGTTTCTATTTATTGTGCATTTTATTGTTTATCACAAATTATCACTAACGTTTAACTGCTCAGTTCTGTAGGTTAAAGACAAATGTTTTTAACTCATAAAGATTAGGAATCTATAATTCGCGATGCTGATAACTCGAACCATACTTAATTTTATTGCGCTGTGTCGCATGTGGAATAATAAGTCTTTTGTGGAAATAAATTAGCGTTAATCTCATTTATATGTGTTTAATATTTAATTGTGCATGATAATTCCATTTAAATAGTTATTACGATTTCTTGATTTTTAATTAGATTTTGTCCCGTAAATATTTAAGAAACCTTACGAAATAAATACAGACCAAAACGTTAGATTTACTGAAATTTAACCTTACTTTATAATTGTATGACTTTATAAATGTTTTATCATAATTTATAAATAAATAGTGCAGATGAACAACGTGTACGTAGCACGTATTTGCAAATAACTGTACAGACCACAAATATGCTTTGTGGTTAATTATTTGACCACACTCGAGGCCTATAGCCACGATCGACATGGAGAGCATTGCAATTTATTGGGGTTGTTCATATTAATCATGACATGATTACTCAAAAAACAAGCTAAAATGTGTCAATGTATATAAAATAAAAATAGTTTACTACTCTATTAATATATTAGAGAAGACTAATATAATTATTATTTAAAAACTTAAAAGAAAATACAAACGTTCCATCATAACTTGTACACAATAAATAGAGACTAAAGAGTAGTTAAACTAAGCTGTTCCTGTCATGAAATTATGAACGATGTTGTTCACCGTGGCCTTTACTAATGCCCAATGTCTATAAAAATAAACGAGTCGTTTTACTTACGGACGGAATAATATACTAGGCGTTAGTCTAAGGCCCCCTCTTCACATCAGCAGACGCATACGCGAACGTCATCTGTCGATGGATGGCGGATGCATCTGCAGACGTAAATTACCTCCTACGGTTGTCTACGGATAGACATATTACCCCGTATTCGCGTACGGCATCTACAGGTGACGTTCGCGTATACGTCTGCTGATGTTTAGGACGGACATAAAGCGTACCTATAATAAACGTGGTATTAACATAACTACCAAAACTTAGTTCCAATTGGTTGACTATTACCGCTTACCGTGGTAACTTTTCGCATCTGTATACTATGACGTTCCGTTTGTAGGAACCGTACATAAGGAATTTTCGAACGATAAGAGTATAAGTAAAAGATTCACGTCCCACAGCTGGGGCCGCCGTCCCCAACTAGAATTTTAGCGTTCAGTGTAGGAGTAGTTCAGCTAATGATTACTATATCGGTATAGCCAACAAGGTAATTATTGCTCCCTGGTTATTACGACGAACGACGAAGAAAGTTTATGTTACAACCCAATTATTAGGCGTAAGAAATAATAAGTACAACAGAAACTTTATACCACACAGAGAAATACATTAACGAACATCAATAAGAGTTATAAATTTCGGTAGTTTGAAACACTTTTATAAATGTAATCATCGTAAATAGTCTTATGAAATTAATAAGCGGTATTGCTTCCGTGACCTTTACTAGGGAGATTTGAGAGACTTTTTATTTTGACTTTGAACTAATTAGAACTCAAGTACGTACTGTATCACCGAAGAAAATCCTTGTTGATACAAGCAAGGACATTTTCACCGGTAATTACATTCGGAAGTTATTACGTAGAAGCTCATGTTGTAAACTAATTATATTTATGAAGTCTGGCATAAGAAACATGTGTCTGAAACAGGAACCCCTACGAAAGAATACAAACTTAGCGTGCCTACCTACCTTACTCTTATGAAATTACTAAATGGTATTGCTCCTGTGGCCTTTAATAAGGAGTTTTGGAGATACAAGTATATAAAAGACGAATGTTGCCCAGCTGAGGCCGGTGTCCCCACCGGGATATTACTCTGTACTCGTAATAACCCCGGTATTCACTATTAAGAACACAAGTTACTTATTATTTTATTGCTATACCAGCAACAAACAATATTAGTTGACACTCCGAGATTATAACGAAAGAGCTTGATATGAATCATTTATATTTATAAAGTCTGACATAAGAAAAGCTTACATCAACAGGAACAATGTAACTCTGTAAAAATATACAGACTTAGCAACGTTCTTACCTAACTATCACGAAATTAAAATATTGTATTGCTCGTGTGACCTTTTCGAGAAGATTTAGGGAGACAAGTATTTAAGTAGAAAGACGTCGCCAATCTGGAGCCAGTGTCCCCGTCTAGAATGTTAACGCTTTGGAACATTTCTCTATAGTGGTATGCGGTTACAAGTCTGGTAATACCAGGGAATTCAATAAAACTCAAGTTATTATTAATATGTATTAAGTATGTATGTATTATTAAGATATTATTATTATATAGATGTAATATGAACAAAGAAATTTTCATCAGTAATTTATTTATTTAATAGACACACTATTGATTTATCATCAATATGTACATATTTAACATTATAATTAATAATTTTAAACTATTATAATTAATAAAAGTAATTATAGCATATGCAAATAATAATTACTGTTTTTGAAAAAAGGGAATGAATTCTTATTCAACCATGTGTGTTTTGCCTGACATACACCTATACTAGCCTAGTAAGGCCTGAAAATCTTAAGAAATATACAATATAACAAATAATCATACTACTCTTAGGAATAGCTTACTCTTGTAAAATAATATAAAAGAGAAATGAGTATAACAGCAATCATTGATAACGGTAATTTTAGGAAACGTTTTAAAAGGAGAATCTCAATTGCCCTATCGAATAAATACTCACTAAGGACAGTTTGTATCGTCATAAAATTAATGACTAGTGGTGTCCTCGTGGCCTAAATACTAAGGAAATTTCGAGAGAAGCACCCATTTAAGCTGAAAGACAAACGTCGTCCAGCTGACGCCGGCGGTTGTAAGCAAATAATATTACTATATAACAACAACCTCCAAAAACCTTCTGAATCCAGAGGTAATCTATCGCGGATTTTTACTTCTTATAAATTATTTATAACATTAAGGCATAGAAAATTAAAAAAAAACATGTCACATCATAATACGCAGGCTAGGAAACGGCTTACTTTTTCGTGAATGCTCGAATCTACTTATAAAGAACCCATTAGCATCATTAAGAACAATCGTAAATTTCGGTCTTTTGAAACAGTCTTAACAATAATCCCAATTTCTCTTTTGGATGAATGGACTTCGCAAACTGTCATGAAATTAATGATTGGCCTTTACGAAGATTTCGAGAGACAAATATGTATTGTAGAAAGACGAGTATCGAACAGCTGACGCCGACGTCCCTTCAAAGAATGTTTGTTAGCACTCCGGGACTATAGCATTTCTTTATACTGATATTCGGTTTTTATTAATGTCGTGTTATTTATTAGTACGGAAGGAAATAATAATATTTTTATTGAGACAAGTGACAAGGTTGTTTTCCGCGGTTATTTTAGGCAATTTATCTTATGAACCACTTACGAAGTTAGGCAAGAAATACAAGGAATAATTACCATAACAGGAAACATTTTACTAAAAGAGGTGCTTTACTTTTTCAAACATAAAAAACATCATTAACAACATTAATAAATTTCGGTATTTTAAGCACTTTTAACAGAATACTCTAATTTCTGAACTCAATACATAGATTTTGCGAAGTTCCCACATAACTGCCATAAAATTAATGAATTATGAAATGAAATGAAATGAACAATTGTGTACATACATAGTGATTTAAATATAGAATGAGGAAAATACATAATATGCACACAACTGTCACAAAAAGGTCCAACCTCAGCAAAATGCTGGCTACAGGTAACCAGCGCTAGTCTTCCGTTTGGGCTTTTCGTGACGTCAGACTAATCACATACTCCATACCATAATATTTTATAGAATTGAAACTATTTTTTACACTATTTCCGGTTGTAAATTTAATAAAGTCTATAAATAAAAGTGGAAATAGTGTAAAAATAGTTTCAATTCTATAAAATATTATAAAATGCATTTCCATCAAGAAGTGACAATACAGTCTATCGAGTACTCCATACCACTTTCCCACTATGTTGTTTCCCGTGGCATTTACAAAAGCACAGATATTAAAATACTATACGAAAGAGATTTCAAGTGTCTCATATTTATATAAAAAGACGAACGTCGTCAAACTGACGCCGGCACCCGCCTAGAATGTTAGCGCTCCGGGACATTTCTCCACTGGCATGCGGTTGTGTGTAATATCGTGTTATTAGTTAGTACTGAACAAATAATAATCACTTTATTGGTAAGCAACAAAGACATTTTCAACGGTTATTAAATTCGGAGATTATTATGATATTTTTTGGAAAGGTATTTAAGACAACGTGTAACTTGAATAGGGTATTTTTTATAGCTAAAATATAGTATTTTCAAAAATGTAGGTGTTTTTGGTGGGACTTTATATCTTTCACGTCTAAAAAGCCCAAAAGAGGCTTCATACAAGTTTTCAGCTTGCATCAAACACCTCCCCAAAATATGGTTCTTGGATGAAACTGCCTATGATATGAACCAATTATATTTATGAAGTAAGGTGTTAGAAAAACAAATAAGAACAATTTACCTATACGATAAGATTATAGTCTAAAAGGAGTTTCCATACAACTGTCGTGAAATTAATAAATAATATTATTTTAGAGAACTTTAGACTTTTTAGAGACAAACGCTCTAGAATATATTATGTACTGGTATGATATTGTAACTTATATCGTGTTATTAGTTCGTACTCAAGCGAATAATAATTACTTGAATGGTACATGCGACAAGGCAATCATAGGTTGAGAGGTTATTACGACAAACTTACAACGAAAAGTCTTTGTAATAAACCAATTGTAATTACGAAGTTAGGCGATATTAGGAGAAATAAATATTATAAACAGAAACAATTCAACCTCTTCGAGATAAATAAATTTTTCGCCGAATACGAACTCTAATATTACCACTCATTAAAATATTACCAACCTCCATTAGTTTATGAAAAAATATATAAAATGAATATGTTTGATAGATTGTATTGTGACTTCTTGGTGGAAATACTTAATACTTAAAAGAAATATGTATAAAAGATGAGCTGTAACAAGCAACTAAGTTAATTTATTTTATAATTATTAATTAAGTAACAAAACATGCATCTATTGTTTTAATAATCTATTGTTATATAAACAATATATTTACGCAAATCTTGAATTTAGGCCGCTCGGATCGTTTTAGCTACGCCGTAGACACGTAGACAATGTAGAGGATCTACATTGCAGATAACAATGGGCAATTGGTTTGGAAATTATGTATATAACCTCATTTTCATACAGCGTTTACGTTATATATTTTTTGTTTGGATTTTAATATTTTGTTACTAAGGGGAGAAAGCATAATATTTTACGAGAATTAATGTCAATATTACAATTGTCATATTATTTGCTTAATTTAATGTCGTAGCGCTAAATATCATCATTATGGGAACATTTATTCGAGATTCAAATATAGTCCTTTAAAAATTGATATATTACACTTTTTAACTTATTTACTCCATATCAATATTGATGTTCAAATAACTTTACCAATATTTGAATTTCAGCTTTATGAAGTTTGAGAGACGCCCCAAAAGATCAATATCATACAACAGGCGGGAGTTCTATCAAAGTTCATTAATATTTTAACGTGTATTATTAAATATTTCAACGAACTACGTGTTTTAATGTTTTAAAACGATATTTTATTCATCAAAGTTATTATTTCAAGCTAATATATTACTTAGTACATCATAAGAAATGAGACCCTAAGGTCTAATCTTGTCAGACCTTAGTCTGACAGGATATCTAATACAATATGTTTAGATGTTGTTCAAAGAGAGAGTGTGCCTAATAGATATTTAGAATAATATTCATCTGTTATTTAGAGATCACAAAAGTAATGAAATGTAATTTAAAATTAAAATATGCTTTGGGTATTCAAACTTGATCGCTCAAATATACTTTTTATATGATTTTGAAACCGGTTATAAATTAAATAAAGTGCACTAACAATAACTCTATCAAAAAACCTTCCCATATTGAAGTGTTTCCACATTTTTGAATAATCTTTTCACGAGGTGTTTTAGTTTATCTACTAAATTGCTTGCTATTGGACCATTTGAATATACCTTCGCTTCAGTTGATCCAACAAAAATAAATGGTCTGTGAAGTTTGGTAACCAATAAAAAACAGGCCATCAAAATTGCTTCATAGAAATATTCTTGGTTCATTTTCAGGGAGCAACTACTTATTTTACAAACGAAATACCAAGCCATAAATTATGTCACGTGTAACAAACATGCGTTACAAACCTATATTAATGCGCTTCGATACTGAAATTAAACGAATTTATGAGTATTGACTAGCCAATCACTTCATGAAATTATACGAGTCTATAATGAATTTTTGGATCGATAAACAGCGTTTTTTTAACTACTATTGATTGATCAAAGTATATTAAAATTGTAACATGAATAATATTTATATTACTACGCGTCAATATAAAAACTTCCATTGTAAATACACATCAATAATTTAAAAAAAAAAAACAATATATAGTCGTTATAACACAAAATTTTCTATGAAATATTAGACATTTAGGAAATGTGTCTTAAAATCTAAAGCACTCCTAGATAGCGAGTAAAGCTAGAGCGAAAAATTTGTCGTTTCGTAAATAGGTCGTCTTTCGATTGATTTCTTTTCAAGAGACGCCTAACAGTCAGCTAAATCGACAACCTTGTTCAGCCAAGCAAAAAGTAGCGGCTAATGGAATAAAACCAACCAACGTTGAACGAACACACATAAACTGATTTCATTTCACCCATCACATAAGCACTAATTAAATCTTTAAATGTGAATGGGTCTTATTCAGTGAATTTATAACTAGTCCTTGCCTGATTCAACTGAAAATAAACTACTTACAGACAGTTTCTTTCTCTTTCTCGTATCGTAAATACTATAAATATAGAAAGCTCTGTATATTCGTAGTACAAACGTAGAAGGCCTACGGTTGGTGACCCATAAAATATGAAACATATCTAAAGGCCCTCTGCATATAGAACATATCCCCGTGTAAACGTCCCCATGGCAATGACCCGTGTGTGATGAGAGATACAAACAAAAATAATCATATAGTAATGAACTAAAATCGATACCGTTTTGGTCTTTGGTTTTATATGCAGTTTGATTAAAATTGTGTTTGTAATTTTGCCACAGCACGTGTCGAAATTTTATTTTTTAAACATTATCTCACAAATAGTAAAAGTAAATAATAATAATAATAATCAATTTATTTCAGGCTGCTTGCCAATATTTGTTAGTAATTACAAAATATCTTAGTAAAAGTTATTTAAGGCCCTGTTAGTCCGCAAAGCAGTAATTTACATCTGTTTCTTTCGTATACTATATATATGTAATTCTTCAACGTATAACTAAGTCATTACAGTTCAAAAATACACGATTACTTTAACTTCACTGCAGAAAATAAAATCGCAAAGATAGGTCTTAAATAAAAGTTTTTTGGTTAATTTCAATGATATATGATTAAGACAAATAAAAGAAAGACTAAGGAAAATACTAAAACTATTGTTGTTTATTCAAACGCTCTGGATCATAAAGTATGGAAATTTCCGTTAACTTAACCTCCCCCGTATACGTACAACATCTATACTTTCCCTAACTAGAGAAACTGTCAATTTGCATACAATAAAGGGAACCTTGCGATGTCACATAACGATGAGTTTATAATATCAAACAGAGTTGAAGGCCACAGCAAAGTCGTGGCTATGAATTGGTCATGTGGCTTGGCATTATCGATAATAGCAGTTTATAAATCATGCTATCGACCAATTTTATGACTAACTTAGATTCGTTATCATTGATTAGGCACGTGTTTTATTTCCCACGCATGCCTACTGCGATTATTTAGTTTATGAAAGATGACATTGATAACGTTTATTCTTATGGTTTGGACTTAATCGAGAAGGGACGAAAACGTAGAGTTATTTGGAAGCTTAAGATAACAATCGCGGAAAAATTATAATATTGAAAGAGATTTTTTTTCCTTCGATTAGCCATCTATAACCATGCTAGCGGTAAAATAAATCAAACGCCTACTTCAGTGATTTAAGGCGAAACGCGGGCAGAAGACAGCTCTCAATTACTTTTTTGTACCTTTTTTATGCTAGAGCAGGCAAGCGGAATATGTGGTTCAACCGATTTTAAGTGACTAACCGCAGCCCATGGACATCTACAACCTCAGACCCTCGTAGATGTCTTACCAGCTCACCAAAACATAGTGCATTACTGCTTCATGCCGATCTTCTGCTGGGGAGGTTGTAATTACACCGGTGCGAGCTTGGCCTAATGGTGAAATGATCGGCTACCACTCTTTTATTGATAAAGATGTTATGCAGCAAAATTTCCGTCTGTCGCCTCTTACGACACCCAGGGGTAGAAATGGGGTGGCGACACACGTTTTCTAACCGTCGCCATACGGGGTAAAACCCTACCTACCTATAATTTTCAAACACAAGGTTTAAAATCGAGCAGAATCCATTTAAGCCAAAACAATTGCGTAACCCTCTGGCCAAGGTTCGTTTCGTAACGGGAAAGCCAACACGTGCAACTTTAGATTCAATTAAAAACAATATTTTACATCGAGAACGTCACGTTTACAAAAATTAATTTAAGGCATTGTTTTGAATTTTGATGTAAGTTTTATTATGATTTGAAACGAATGTTATTTTTTTTAAACTTGCCAGTTGCTAAATATGTATAAAGACAACAATACTACCAATAATATTCTTTGTTGTACTCAATTTTATTGAAAAACTTTAAAAATAATAAACAGAGTTTTATTTATATTTCTTTAAAGTCGTTTCTTATGATTTATTAGGGTCCTAGGCCCTACATATACGTTTAAGATTATTATTAAGACTCTATATAATTCAGGTATGATGAAGCAGTTTTCACAGTCAAGAAGGTGTATAGATTTTTCTGACAAAGCTTAAATTCCATTTTTGCTGACATAAAATGAGTATTTTACATATCAAGAAAAACCTAACGATTATGATTAAATGATTACTGTTTAAGTTGGTAAAGAATAATCCATAATAATTGAATATATATCTAATAAAATCTCTGATAGCGTGCATCTAAGCTCATACCACTCCTCTTAATTATTCCATCAGCGTAGCTCATCGCTAAATTAGATTGAAAGATAACTTATTAATGTAGAAATAAATTATGTACGCTATATATTATATTAAGTACTCATTACTTCATCTAACGTAATTTTACTAACTATGAAATATATTTCCCTGTTAAGTAGACAAAGCTTTTATGTATGTAAAAAACCTTTGAATCATTCGTTATTTTGGCCCCCTTCCTTTAAGATGAACTTTCAAGATAGCCCATTTATTCAAGGCAGAAATATCAAAAAGCTTTACGTTTTTTTTTTAATCAAAACTTATTACTTAACTCATATTTACCGCTAAGTTGGTTGATCTTTGGCACTTTTTCACATCCTCATCATAAACCTAATAAAATTGAATTGCAAAATAACGATCTGTTATTTAAATAACGAAAGGATAACATATCGTCGGGGTATTCCATCTTGTATCACAAAAATTAAGCGTAGGCGATACGACGAGATGATATGAAACGAAATAAGATTAATGGAATCTTACAACAACATTATGCTTCCGTCACTTAAATAAATTGTTTGTGAATAAAGTTATGAACTTCATTACTTATAAAATTGTCTAGACTGTGTATATATTACTAACCTCGTCTGCGTAGACTAGAATAATAAAGTGTCTCTATGTTGGTTCCAGTTGTATTGAATACCAATAAACATTTAGACAGACAAAAATACAATCAATTTATACTAAGAAATACGTTTTATATGAATATTTCATAAATTCATATGATTACTGATAATCCAATGAAAACCTACATTCGTAAATTGATAACCAAATTCACCTAAGTCTAATTGTTCATTAATTACGTAGGCAACTCGGATAATATCGTAATTATGATAATCCCCAGTTTAATAGCTCCCAATTAGACCTTACTGGAAGGTTCTCGAAGAATCCACATTAAAGACCATTACGGGTTACTATCTCCTTCTTCCTTTAAAGCGACAAAATAAGTTTAAGTATTCCATAAGCATATTCCATCTATTTGTTGTTGTATACACGTATTAACGTTTCTAGAAAACTATTTACAAATTGATAAGAAATTTACTGAACAGCAAACGAAAGAAGGCTACTTCATTTATGATTCAACATATGTATTACGTTAAATAAAGTACATATATTTTATCGAAGTCTTGAATCCTACAATACAAGACGTTTCATCCATGTGTCTTCATTAACTTACGCCCAATGTTAGTAATGTATTCTATAACCAATCCTTCAATGAAAAATGGATTGCTAGGGCAATGTATGGTTTCGGATTACTATTGATTAAGATCGGGCGTTAATCTCAATGAAGATTAAACCGGATTCAAATAGAAAAACAAATGCATGAAAATTAAACGTTGGGCAAAGTGTTGATCCGTCGTAAATAGCCACTGGAACCGAAGGGCGCAACGGTATTTATGTCTGTTTGTTTATTTTCTTTGACGTTCTAGCCGTTTGTACTGGGTAAAGCAAACATTCATACGCTTCAAGGTCCAGGTACGTGGAACATTCCTTTTAAACTGTCGTGAAGATAGCAAATTACTCGAACACCATTTCTCTTATTGTACGATTTTGTTTTGATAATGTTGTATGTCCATTATTTTTATTACCAACTTTGCATATTAAAGCGATAAGCTAATGGTACATAAATGATACTGATCGACGCCAACTTTATAGTTAATCAGCGTATTTCATATGTTTATATACTTTATACCTTATAAACAAATCTCGTTAGCAAACGATTAAAGTTTATTTAATGTATCTAGACTATCTGTATACAAAATTTACCCATCAATCATCTTTACTTTCTGCTCCAATGCTCCCGTTTATTTATTTAAAGATTTAAGGTCTTACATCAAACTACGTGTTAATAGGAACTATTTCATGATGCGTTCCTATTCAAATAGCTTTTCAAAACAAACATTAGCCACTGTTTATTTATGGAAGTCTACTAGACTAAGAATGCTGTCAAACTAATATTTAATTGATGACTGTCTTTAAGATACATTAAAGATACGTTAAAAGTTGTATGTGACAAGTATAAAAACGATTTAAGTATATCGAACGTATAAGTGATCGTCATAAAAACCGATTCGCGCGGGCAAGTTGTTAGGGCGCAACTACACTAGCTTGTCCTAGACATCCTTGAGATCTTTAATTTAGATAAACTAGCAGTTTTGCCCGCAAAGTACGCAGTCGAAACTGACAAGGCCAAAATGGAAGCCGTCGGTCGACAGTCTGGAATATTACCCCAACTTATGTAAGCTAAGAATCGAATTCATCTGATAGAAGACTAGCAACAGCAATCGTTAGTACAATTTGCTACTAATACTCTACAATCTGATCAACAACCTTAACGAAAAATATAAAAGTATAAAACAATAAAAACAATGAAAAAGTCATCTATGTTATAATCCTCATGGTTTTTAGTCACTAGTTTCTAATTCAGCTAGGCCAACGGTTTGGGATGGTTTCGAAGTTCTTGAAAAGTGTTTGATGAAAATAATCGAAGCGATAATAGTAACACCTTTGCTGAACCAGAACCTATTGAATTCATGGTATATACCACAAGGCTTTTAAATTTTATACGTTTTATTATCGTGATAAATAGAGGGCATGTAGGTAGATAATGTACCTACTTATCTAACTACGTTATATCCTTAAATAGGGATTTCTCATGAATATGTAGAATTCTGAGAAATCTCCATACTATGAAACGTAGTTTGATATGCACAATAGACACTGATTACCCCACAACATGTGTTGAATAGGTAGAATTATATAGATTGTATAAAAGAATATTATAAAATTATCAATAGAAATTTTGATTGCATGAAAAAAATACGGTCAAATTGAGAACCTTCTCCATTTTTAAAAGCCGGTTAAAATTGGTAGCGACAGTATTAACATACGTTCTCAAACAACCATCTCCTTCTCTTCTATGAAATATAAAACAAAAATAAATTGAAAACCGTTAAATATGTCATATAATTTATAATCCGAAAATCTATAATCGAAGTTCTTTGTAACGTGGATGGTGATAAGCTGCGATTGTTATGACAATAAAAGATAAAAAGAATACCTGTGATAAAATATTTTAAGGCAATGTTCCAGTATCAAGGTTAAAAGTACCGCAGGATATCAGCTGTTTCACAAATCATATGTCACCCTTTATGACACGAACAATGATAAATATGTGTAGTATAGTCGTTACAATACGCATACATTAAACTTAATCACATTTATATATCTGCAAAATGTTCAATACAAACTACACTGGCATATCCCAGTTAGCGGTTTTTTCTGGTATGGAGCTCACAAGATAATAATTACGTCACAAGGATAGCGTTATATAATGAAAAAACCTTCAAGCTTTCATATTTTTCAATTGTCTTATATTAATAACTTACGAATATTGGTTTTAATTAAGAAAACTTGAAATAATGACAGCTCTATTGTTTTTTCTATAAATGTAGGTATGCATATTTGACAGTGTAATTATTCATGTAACTATTTTCGTTGAAACTATAATTTAATACAAGCCCTCTGTTGTCCCATCACTTGGAGTCTGCGAGGTCTGTAAAAATTTATAATTTATCGATTCCCAAACGTCCGCCGCGTAACATTTACGTAACGCGGCAAAGCACGCGTATCCCAAAGTTACGCCGGCCGATATTTGCAACACAGGAATAAATTACAATTTAGTATCAACGATCATGTGTTCGGTATGGGGGCCATATTAATGATGTCGCTCAGCATCGCGAATTGTATCACTGAAAAACTCACTTTTATGTATCGGTATATACTGAGAACTGTTGTTAGATTGTTTTTATTTTAATTAATGGTTAAGTTAGGGTATTTGGGTGTGATCGATCGCGAGTGTCGCGGTGTTCGCGCCGGCGGCAGGGTGAGCCGCGACTGGGCGGGCGGTCGCCCGACGCAAGAGATGCGAACTACGGCTGCGCGTGTTTTTATGCCGGTTACCGACTTACTTGAAGCCGAATGAATTACACGTGAACATGATTCTAATTTACGCTGTTTATTTTATCTACGCAGCTAATAATAGATTTTATGTGGTGTGTAGCGTTGTTGATAGGTACGTAGGGTTGCAACGGATGCATATTGCTTCATTGATCGCGCGTTCTATATTTTGAGTTGACTAGCGAATCGTTTTGTAAACAAAAAGTCGAATATCGTGATGACACCAATTCAAAAGACAATTCTGATACTGTTTTATAGTTTTTGTTAGCATTGGCTTAGAAATTTAAGTAGAATCTGATATGTGACATTTAGGAGTCAATATTATTATTGGGCACGAAATATATCACTAGTAAAATACAATAAACCACTTCGGTTAAAGCTCGTTCAGTTGTTATCGATCGAGTATATTCTTGTGGCACATTTTTCTGTGCTAAAACAAACAAGGGGCAAGTCACTTGATGTTCAGCGAACACCTACAGCGGCTAAACTAAAGAACTCAAGTATACCGGCATTTAAGGGCTATATAAAACCATATTTTGCAGAACTTACTTTTGGTGTACAATATTTCGAAATAAACACAACCTTTCGTTTTAAAAGCACTTTATTTTAAAATTCCGTAGACGTATTTGGTTTCGAACAAATGCATTGCAGATGATGAAGTGCCTCTTCGTGGCTGAAAGCGTGTTAGAACTAACATTTTTCTTAAACTATTTTTAATACACAATATAAGAATATGTAACCCGTATTCACGATAAATATTGATTGGATTTGTACTATTTTTTAAGAATTACATATATAGGTACTTAATATACAGAATTGTCTTTTACATAAGACGAAGATAAAACAGGAGACAAATAAAGTAACGAAATTAGTAGAAAATAATTATTAATATTGCTGCATATTAAAATAGTTATATCGATAAATAATTTAATTTATTCACAGACAAATGAAAATGAAAACAAAAGCGACTTACTGAAATGATTCCGTGAATACAATAGAAAATGCTTCCGAGACCTTTCTTTAAACTTTCATAGATGCTATTTTTATTTGTGTTATGTGTATTGTAACTATAATGGTATATAATATACATAATGAGAGAAATTAATTTTTATGTGGGTATAACTTTTATAATGGCACAAAGATGAACTTTACTTATTTAATTAATTAAAATAGTTGACCCTTTAAAGTAATAAACTCTTGCATATTATATTTCTTCATTGAAACATTAATAGTAAAACGAAATATAAAACCAACATCCAATTATATAATATCACAAGTTTTTTTTAAACATCGTGACAAAATTGCATTTAAGTGCTAAGGTGTTTATTAAAAGTTTTATGTTAGAAGATACGTATTTTTTATCTATCCGTGTCCTGGTAACTACAGAAAATTTACCGAGTACAATATTTTATTTTCTCTGTTGTATTACAAAACATTAATAGTAGAACAAGTTTAATAGAGTGGCCGATGGACACATTGCACCTGCTACATGCTTGATATTTACCATGGCAAAATTATAATCTGTTTTTCTTCTGCAAACCAAATCCGTTGTAGAGCTTCTTAATAATCATATTCAATACTGCTATAAAAATTGCAACAGTGCTTAAATATGAAAATTGTTGAATCCACGAATAAACCATTGAAAAATTACAGAAATGAATAAAAGAAACTTGATTTAACTGAGCACGTTAAGAATTTATGCTATAAAGTCGCGCAATGAATTTTTTCGCGTTTTTCTTTACTTTGTTCCCGAATTCCTTTTGTTTCTGAAATTCTAGGTCAGAACGAACCATCATATTTAATTTTAAAATAAATGTAACAGCATCATACATCCAGATTCATCATTTTCACTAATTAATATAGGCATTATTATAAAAGACTGAATAAAATACCCTACCGAAGGTAAACTAGTAGAAAATTATGTGGCATTAAGTTCGCCTTTTGTGCACAATGTTTTGTTCAATATGTTATTATTACAACCGTGATCATTTATTATCCCAGAACGTAAAGAAGAATGTTAAGAAACACGTAATTTTGAAAATGTGCTTGCTCTATAATTTAACCTTAGGCCAATCACTGGCACATTTGTGTTACATCTCGCAATTTTTTTTAACCCATGCAAAGTTTATGAAATCGTTAATAAAGCGAACAATTTCTAATCTGAATTAATTTTACAGTTCATGAAGTATTCGAATCATATATTTGAGCCTCAACCTACTAGGTATATTTCAATGCACCTACATATCCCATGTCATAAGGTTTATAATTGTTTGTTGATCAGACCTACGTCATCTATAGGCTTTAAAGAGTTACAAAAGCCAAAGAGTTCAGAAATTGGGTCACGACACCAATCCCCGTTAGCGTGATACCCTATACAGCCTAGCTCTAATCCAATTACTGAAAGAATTCGATCCCATAGTCTTTGTGAGTGGGTCAAAGAACTATGTAATCGAGTCACCGGTACTGCAAGAAAAATATATAAATGCAGCGTTCATTACTATATTACTTTTGCCTTGAAAAGAGCTCAGCTTGGAGGTTTAAATGTTTATTTTTTTGCATTACGACTAGATTAAGTAGAAAGAGATTTGAAATGCTAAGTTGATTTAAAATAAACTATTTAATTTATTAAATATATTAAGTTGGAAATGTCTTTAGACATGAGTTCATCTCATGAGAAAAAAAATAGAATAGAATAGAAAATATTTTTACTCATCAAAACTCTTTACAAAGTACTTATGAATATTTCATCAATCATTTTTTAATTTACTATCGGTTCGGAAAATCGATTCTATTCAGAAGATACCGACAAGAAACTCGATAGTTACTCTTTTTAATGGCCACTTTGATTACATTGCTATTATAGTTCACGACTCCAAAGAATACCTAATATCCGGACGACTATCCCGCATTGATTTTCCGATTTGTCCGATAAAAGAATTTTGAATCTTTCTAAAACAAAACATCATGTTCGATCACCGGTCGTGATGCAAAAAATGTCTCAATCTGACAGGATACAGAAGGCTGATCAACTACTTGCCCCCTAATAACAATTGATCAGTGAAATGAATAAAATATCCACCTCATGCCACAATAGAAGACACGGGACTTCACTTTTTATCCTAACGACTTGAATTGAAATATTCAAATATATAAGAAGCTAAATGCACAAAACAAATTTATTTTTAAGGCACAAGCTTATAACGAAATAGCATTGTCGGAGGAATGATTGTAGCAGCATGAATAATTCACGTTTGCATCTTAATGATGCATTTCATCTCTTCCACTAAACACGTGAATGCTCCATTTGTATCGGAAGTCTTTCATTAACAAGGCTAAGGTCAGTAATTATAATCTTTACCGATCTATCGAAGACATGATTATGTATTTGTTAAATTTATAGATTTTCCAAAAAGATGAAAGAGTTTTACATCCCGGGCGTCTTTTAAAACATCCATTATTCCTCTGAAAATTGTATGTCAAATGTTTCGTTCCATAAATATATTTTTCATGATAATCACTTTTTATTTGACAGACATTAACTTTTCAAATATTATTGTGTTGAAGTAAGGATGAAAGGCTATATTACCTACTAGCTTTTGCCCGCGGCTTCGCACGCGTAGACTACAAAATTAACATAGTTGTTATAAAAATGATATTATGACTTTACTTATAAGTATTTTAATTACACGCTCGTCTGTATAATT
>LQNK01000073.1:43163-76493 GCA_001586405.1 Phoebis sennae | reverse complement strand
TTGATGTATTGATGATTATTAGATATAATTATATATTTCATTCATTAACGCTCGCAACGCAAAAGTCATACAATCCTGATAATGGCATAATAATTAAATTAACTTCACATATTTATATTGACGACATTGAAAATTGTAACAGTTATATTTTCAGTTGCATCTTATTGACACATAAAAATGCCCGGTGTAATTTTTGTCGTGTGTATCCCAACTAGCAACTATGAGCACATTTTGAAATTTGGAAAACCAAGGGAATTGATATCTTTGGAAGATTCCGAGGGCAAAGAATATAAATTGGAAGTTGAGCTACGAAATAAAAAGGCTAAAAGTATCCCTGTACATTTGACACAACATCATTATAATGATATATATTACAATCCCACGCTGGAGAAAATAAGGGAAGACGATGAACTTATAACAATGGAAAATGTAAGTCTTGTAACGTAAATGATACAAGTGTTTTTTTTTGTTGTAAAACATTTATTCTTAAAAACCATTAGTCATAACTCTACAAAAATGACACGCAATATTTTACCAAAATTGGCTTTGTTTCTTGTTACTTTCCATTTACAAATATTAAATATAAAAACGAGTATTTTAATTTTGTAAGCAAATCAAAATTCGCAATCATGTTAATTTAAGTCAAAAAGCGGGTCAAATTAAACTTTATTACCTACAAACGGACTCCAGCTTCAAGAGTAAAACTAAAACAAAAGCTTGTAATGACAGCATTTCAAAAGACTGACTGATGAACCAACTCTCGCTACAGAGTATAAAAAAATAAATAAAAAAAATGTTTTAAGATTCTGCACGAGCTGCTGAGAAAACTTGAAGTAGAGCACGTAGTATGGATAAGCGACAAAATGGGTAATTATTTCGAAGTAATTTTCCCGCTTTCCACTGGAGATAAATGCGAGACTATGCTTCACTGTCTTACACAACTCGGTATTGGAGTTTGTTGCAAATCTATTGTTAGGTAAGATTAATTATAAGTTACATGCTAACTGTTATACCCCGCATTTTATTTAGATCATTCTTTGGCATAAATTTAATACCAGCAAGATCTCTGGCTTGATATAGTAGGTAACATGATCATGATCGGCAGTATTTTTTTAATTAACTAGACTCTTACAAACGTACATAATAATGAGAATAACAAGGAGAATAAAGGAAAAGCTTATTGAAAAGCATGCAAATTATCCCTATTTGATTTCCCTCCCTATTCCAAATTTTAACATCAAATTACTGGATTATTCCTTATGCATCATGGGCGTAGGAAGTGGGCGTGAGACAAGAGACGTCAATTTTGGTAATTTGACCGAAACATAGAACAATATGTAATTTTCAAAAGAGACTACACCCACACGCAGTTCACTTAAGCATTTATAATTATTAAGCAGAAATTACACAACTGATATGTTTCAGCGTCCTTCCATGCAACGTTGTACACTCGGCTATAGAAAGCACTAATGATGATGACGCAATACTGTAAGTTATAAAGGTTAAACTATCTTATACAATTAATATTATAAATAAGAGCTTTGTTTAAAATAGAAAGAAAAACGATGATGCTCGACGTTGGAGGCAATTCGTGGAGTCTATCCGGTCGAAATTGACGGTCAAACAGGTGGTAGACGGTGTAAGAGGTGGAGGCGAATTATCATTTGATTACCTTACACTTATCATAACAGCTGAGTAAGTAAAAAAGTTTTATTGTTTCTTTCGTATGTGATTTTGAATATAATGTGAAAATCAAAACACACTACCGACAATGATTTAGTTTTTATACTTATTTACGTTAATCTTTACTTAGATTGAATTCAAAATATATCTTAGTCTATCTATAGTATTATATTAAAATCGAACAAGTATACAATAACACAGTTTAGATCAGAGATATTGCCAGTTATAGTTTGCAATAAACGCGAGGACCAATGATGAGGATCATAATACTATCCAAACATTTTTTAAGTATTTTTAAGAATAATTCTCTCTTACGAATTCAGTTGTTTTCCAATACCATGAATCTAATATTAAGTAAATAATATTAAAGCTTCAGAAAATGTAAAAATAGAATTACAGGTCCAAATCCAATCAATCTACGGATAAGCGACTTCAGACAATGTCTGCAGCCTTTTAATATTTTCTATTTTAGATTGGCTGCATTGAGTGTTGACGTAGGTACTTTGCTATATTATCTGAGAAATGGTGGACTGTCTGGCTAGAGGCGAGACAGTGAAAATTACGAATTTAATAAATCTCTAATATCATCCTAGTATCCTTCATTTTACTTAGGGAATTTCGATTGAGCGGTTTCATACCAATTAGCTTAAGCCTATGAGCCCTATATAAAAGACTCTACAACAGATTTAAAGCGCAATTTATTCATTGTCTTCTTTATTTCGAGGTCTGTTCATAACATTAAATATTCTGTGCCTAACCGCACCGTTCTCGAAATGTCGGCTTAGGGGATTATAAAAATTAATTATGTTCCAAGTCCGTTGAAAATTGTTCATGAAATATTTCACTTTTTATTTTATAACAATAGTCATATAAACCCTATCGACTATAATAAAATCAAGCGAGTATTTGAGATCAGTGGGGCTATTAAAGTGGGTGTTATTTGTTTTTCTTTTTTCTCTACTAGGCACATAATGATTATACATTAAATTAATATTACCTATAGACTAAAATAAAACCAACTGTGTTTTCGTTTGAGTGTTCCAGGCAGTATTATAGTTAACCCAAATCTAAGAAAACTTAAATGTGTACCTATGCATTTATAATTTTAATAGTATTACAACACTAAAGTGATAACAATTATGTTTCGTCGTTTATCAAGAAAATTACAAAAGGATTTTGGATGTTGATACGGTATTGTTCCCAGTCACGCAACAGCCTTATTTTATAAAAGGCTCGTTATGCGTTGATATGATTTATAGTTAATGATCAGCCATTTGTTTATAAATATAATATTACAAAATGATGTTATGATTTATTTTATTCAAATTTAATCTTTTATTAACAGTTACAAAGCTTTATTTTTTCAGTTCTCTAGCAGCGCTCGGCCTAGTTGAAAACAACGCTTCTAACATAGTTGCGGCCATGTTAGTTTCCCCATTAATGGGTCCAGTTATGTCAATCACGTTTGGAACTATAATAGCTGACAGAAGCCTCGTTAAAAGCGGATTTGAAAGCCTTATAATGGGGATGCTTGTATCTCTACTTTTTGGCTTTATTTTCGGACTAATTTTGGGGACCACTGAAATGCCGTGGGGTTATGGTGATTGGCCCACGGAGGAAATGAAAGCTAGGTAATCTTCAAATCTGTAAAATTGCAATTGATACACATAATACCTTCCTACTATGCATCTAATACAAAACGGGCACTATAGGAATCATATTTGCTTTATTAAATGCATAACTGAACCGATCGTTATCATTTATAATCATAATTATTGTTTCCGCTATCAAATTTTCTGAGTTAACTGACATAACCTTTAATAAAATCATCTATAAATCAACTATCGCATACAAGAAAGATCTTATTTTTATTGTTGTTGTTCATTGTCTCGATATCTTTCTAAGTTTATCAAAGGAAAAGAAGAGTAATCGTACAAGACAGGTCCAGTATTTTAATTTTAAAACATTATTATTTTTAAGGGGTAATGTAAGGTCGTTATGGATGGGCGTGCTGTGGGCGTTAACATCTGGAACTGGTGTAGCGCTTGCTCTGCTGCAAGGAAGTGCTGGACCTCTTATCGGCATTGCTATATCAGCTTCGCTGTTACCACCAGTAGTTAATTGCGTATGTTAATATTAACAGATTTCTCGTTTACATATTTCGTATACCTAGGCGTTTCTTTTTTTTATATGAGAGCGGGCAAACAAGCTGGCGGGTCACCTGATGGTATCAAATATTATTGTAAATATTATATATGGTAACTGGTATTTGCCCACATATGTACAATTGTTATTAGCTAATCGACATCGACTACTAAATATTCTAAATTTAAATAATTTACCAAACTACCTTGTAGATTAACATTGTTTTATATGCGCTTTGTCAAAATCAGAATGAAAAGTATATTAAATAAAATAGTTTACAAAGAATTTTAACGCGGTTTATTATATAAAAGTTAAGACCACGTTACAAGATATTAGAGCAAGGGCAACATATTTTAACAGGATATTTAGATTGAATATTAATATCTCTGTAATGTATATTTGGGTGCTGATATCCATTTATCGTATTTACAGGGTTTATTTTGGGCTTTGGCGTGTATATGGCTTCTGTACCCAGGGGTGAAAATCCCTCATTTAAAAGCCGAGTCGTACCATGGAAACTCCTCCTACGAACCACTTTATCACACTTATTTGCCAATTGAATTTGCTGTGAACGGTAATGAAAAACAATTGTTTTCATTTGTTGTAAATCGACATGCAATGTTTATTTTCATTAATTGCTATTCAATCTACAAAGGGGTAACGTATATATTGTTTCAGGTATAGTTAGTTGTTGCTTAACAATAGTTAACGTGATATGCATATTCATAACAGCTATAATATTTCTTAAAATAAAAGAGGTCGCTGCACCATATACATCTACTCCAGATTTGAGGAGATTTTGGGAACAAGACATAAAAGTGGCCCGGGAAGCTAATAAGAGTAATACGAAATTTGAGGATGACGATACTACCGAGTGAGAACATCAATTGCAATATAATTTTTACTTGATAAGTCATATGCACACTAAACATTTATTAATTATTTATACAGGTTAGTATTGGAAGAATTGAATCAATGCAATGACGAAGAAATTAAAGAGAAATTAGAAGCAGTTGTGCAAGAGGCACTCGATGATGAAACTTATAGAAAAGTAAAACGCATGAGTTACCAAAGCCATAATGCGGACGAGGTATGTTATTTCGACGATATCCATTTAAATTTTGGTAAAGCGAACAGGACTATTATATTATTTTATTCCAGGTCATTCGTACGATAGGTTTTCAACCAAAAACTCCGACCTCAGTCCGATCCAGTATAGCGTCTGGAGGACTATCACCTAAGTACCCTCAAAAAGGCTCTAACATAAATGACATAGCAACACTGGACAAACTATTAACTTCGTTGTTGGGTCTCCACAAGCGGAGGTCGTATAGATCGCATTTTGGAACACCAAGGGCAAGCCGCTTACCGACCTTGGAAGAAACCGGTCTAAATAAGCGCTCCGAATCATGGCCGGATAAAATATATGAAGATTCAATCGTACGAAATGTATTACATAATTTAAAAAGTAAACGAAAATCTCCAACCGATGATCAGTTTATGACACCAAATTAATTTACAGCAGTAGATTATCAGTAAAACAACGTAGAAATAGTCACGCTAAAAGATTAAACAATGTAAAAGTCAAAGTTATTTTTATTTCTGATTCCTTTTTTTAAAGATATACTCAGAACTACTTATGAGTACTTCAGTGATCCATTAGGGACTACATACTCCATATACACAGTATTATTTTTTGAACATAATGCTGATTAAACAGGCATACTTACATCAATGTTGCCCTATATGACAACTTGAGCCTTAAAAGAGCCATTGCGATTTGGCACCGAGTTGCAAAATGAGTAATTTTTCTGTACCTATTCTTAAACATATTACTATATATTAATATATGTATGTGACACTTAATAAAACCATTTGAAACAATTTATCAGTATTGTATATTTTGATATGTACACTTTGTAACAATCATTGATATTTCATATCTAAACAACATCATTTAATATAAATTACATTGCATATTGTACATAATCACAGCTCAGCTTTACTTCTAAATAATGTTTCACTATTTACATCACTAACTAGCATTTGACTATTATGAAATTATCACAACAATGCACCATTAGGACGGTATTTGATGACAGAATATGGTATCCATTTATTATTAATTAAATAACAATTACCTATTGACTTAGCAGTCATCAAGATGACTTTCTATCAGTAGCATTATTACTTCTAAAATTTTTACCATGTTTCACTTGTGAGGTATAAACGTCATATCCTAAAGATATTGTATTGTCATACAGAACTCTGAATCTAGTAGGTAGAAAATAAAAATTAATTATTTGTGCTGGAGGCCAAACCATCCATTCGGCCTGGTAAAGAGTAACAAACTTGTGCTTCACTTCTTCTTTGAAATTATCAACAGGATTTTCTTCCAATAATGCTAAGCTTCCAAAAAATGTGACTATCATAATTGGAGAAAATATCAATTGGTCTAAGAGTAATTTTTTAATGACCATATCTGTGGTCTTGCCTATAATGAACTTGTCTAATACTTTGTACCAGTGATGACATAGAACACCTACAGCTGCACCAGAAAAGCCCATATGCATAGTCCGTTTGAAGTCATATTTGTCCATATCTTTTGTGTACACTTCATATGTTTGCTCTAACAAATCACCCACTGCAGATAAACTAATGGAAATTGTCACATTTGTGTACAGTAAATATTTGTTGCTAAAAGCAACTGTTCCTATTTTCTTTAACCGTGTGACTGTGCCAGAATTCCGTACATTTGTTGCAATTTTTCTCCATGTAACTCCAATTGCTTGCATTGTATGCTGTATCTGAAATAACAATTAACATTTATGAAACAAAATAAACACAGTATTCATTACAAATTATTTTATTGGACATTTATGGAACAAAATACATTATTTTATCTTTTAGTTTCCTTATCGTCATGATGGTCCATATGGGTAAATTTGACTGATTTACTATGTTTTATGTGTGACGTATATACATCATAACCCAAGGAAATTGTGTTATCATACAAAACTCTGTATTTAGTGGGCAAAAAATAGAAGTTGATGATTTGGGCTGGAGGCCACACATACCACTCAGCCTTATATAGAATCCAAAATTTATCTTTCACTTCATCTGTGAAGTTTTCCAGTGGATTATCTTCAAAAATAGCAACAGTTGCAAAAAATGACATTATAACTAACGGAGAACAAATAAACTGGTCTAGAAGAAGTTTCTTAATAACCATATCAAATGTTCGACCTATAATAACTTTGTCTAGAAAAATATACCAATGATGACATATAACACCAGTTGCCATTCCCGAAAAAGCCATTTGTTTGGTCCTTGCATAATCAAATTTATCAATTTCTTTAGTGTATAATTCAAAATTTTGTTCTAAGAAATCTCCAGTAGTAGATATTCCACTTGAGAGCAAAACATTTGTGTAAAATAAATTTTTGCTACTAAAAGCTCTTTTTACTGCTAATTTGTAAGCCTTATAACCATCCTGGAGGATTCTTCTAATTGTCATTGAAATCCTTATGTAAAGATAATTTACCTTTAAAAATTAACCACACATTATTTGCTACATGGGAAGATATAAATAAACGAGAAATAGATATTGTTCTAGAATATTTTTATAAATAAATAATAATTGCATTTAATAGAGGGGCGTGATTTTTATGTATTTTATTATATAAATTTATAGATTCGAATTTTATGACGACGTAACAAAGATAAATATAGATATTTTACTGAATGAACAAAATATTTTATATTATTTATAAATATGGAACATTTAATAATTTGAAATATTTTTATCAACTTACAAAATTTAATTAATAGATGATCTTCTATGTAAGCACTTTACAATAGTACATAACCTAACCTTAAAGTTTACTGATGTGAAAAAAATTATGAAATAAACCAACACGGGGCCTCCTACGGGCCAAATCAGCTGCACATCAGCTGTCAACTGAAGCCAAAAATATTGACAGCAGAGCACAGACAAAAATGATACCATTAAAAATAAAGAAAAGCAGAGAGTAGAATAGAGTTAGACGTTGGTTGAATAAAAAATGGTCGGCCGTATGGAGGTAGTCAAAATGTAACATGAATATTACAAATTTAAGCGTCCATATAATAATTATATTATACTTCTAACACTACGTTCTTGTTCTATTCTTCGATAACGAAAATATTCTGGCACTTGGTAATTGCACCTTATGCTGCATCGAGTATCAACAGACGCGAGACGCGCATGTAGATATTAAAGTGCCGATGTCATCATATGCCTATCCATAGACAGACGTTGTGGGTAATTTACATCTTTCGATACATCAAAAACTAAGTACGCGACGTATGCGTCTGCCGATGTGTAGAGCAATTTTACGCATGAATAAATATTTTATGCTTGGCCTGTATTCATTCTGTCAACATAGTATTATTTTACTCTATGCTGTCAACTGTTGTCAAATCTTGACAAACGTGTTCTATAATTTATAGTTCTGCGTTTTGTATTGTTTTCAATTTTCATATGAAAGTAAAGAAAATACCTTATCAGTTATTGAACAGAAATTATTAAAAATCGAAATAAAACAATAACGATGGCAGGTTTGTAAATTTATTTGTAAAATGATTCACAAAATTATATATTTTTATCGTGAATAACCGGTCAATTGCATGTTGTTCCAGACAAGCTAACTCTCGATCGAAATGCCATGAAAGATAAAGCTACGGCTCATCTCAGAATATATGTTGGTGGACTTAGCGAAGAACACACAGAGGTGGAGGATTTATACAATCATTTTATTGCTTATGGTCAAATTGATGGAATTGTAGTAAACCGCGTATTTGGCTTCGTCCAATTTCACAATGAATCAAGTGCACAAGAAGCAATTGCTAAGGCTAATGGAAGCACATTTCAAGGAAGGAAAATCACAGTAAGATCAGTTCTGAAGAATCAAGAACCAAGGTAAGATCCCTTATATAAAATTTTTCACAAAATAATTTTTAACTAGATAGAAAGTTCGATTGGGTATCGCTTCAATAGCCAATCTTTCAGTAGTTTCAGTGTGATTGACACACTAACACTACTACAAACATCCAAACTTCATCATCATGTGTGCTTGCTTATATTAGTTTCAATTAGGATTAGGATTAAAATGATTTGGCTTTCTAGGAGAGAAGTTGAGATTATTAAGCCGGATATTCCACCAGCAGTGGTCCTGTCAGATAATATTCCGGTTGAAATAGATGACAACCAAGAAGAGCTTTACGACAGCTATGGAAACTATGTAGGGGATCAATGTAAGTATTTAATCTGAATTTAAACAATTTTGTTGACACTGTTCTGAACAAGTGAAGATTTTAATGATTGATTTTTGATATCAGAAACAAATATTTTTAAACTGATAGCTAAAGTTCAAATAAGTAATTAAATTGTTTTTTCAAATTGAAGGAAAATTTAAGGTCCTGAATATGATGACATCAATGTTGTTTTATCGATCTAATTGTGAAAATATTGAATCAAACTAATTTTTAACCCCATTCACCAAATCAGCTTAGAGTTTCCCGACTGAATGCCAGTATAAATCCAAAAAAAAGTAAAATAGTGAAAAATTTTATTCTTTTGCATCTCATCAAATAACTAGCCACCGACATAGTTCCGAAATCATGTTTTTATCATTCTTGTACAACAAATAAAAAGACAAACACATACACTTAAAAAACCTTGTGTTTTCTTTCAGCTACAAGAGAAGAAGAGGTTCATCAAGACGACAAATATAATAAGAATTGGAATGAGCCGCGCGAACATCCGCCGCGGGGCAGGGGGAGGGGGGCGCCGCGGGGAAGAGGCAGGGGACGGGGACAACCAGGCTTTCGAGATAGATCTCCAGCTAGAGGTAAAATATCCATGTTTAATAATGTTTCTGCTAAAAAAAAAGCAAAATTTTATATGAATACTACTTTTTTCTTCTATGTTACAGCGGGCGATTCGCAAGCTTCGCTCGCAATAAATTCGGATCTATTCATCAATATAAGATATTCTATCATCTATTTCAGCTAATATACTCTCTATATAAGAATCAAAATCTGTTTCAGTAGTTGTAGTATGATTGACAAACAAACATCCAAACAATTAAATTTATAAAATTCATAATAAGATAGATAGATATTAAGACTTATCTTAAAAAAAACCTGATAATACCTGAATATACATAAAAATGTTTGTTCATAGGTTCTAATTAAACAATTAAAACATTAAAATCTGTTTAGAATTTAATATAGTTATGTAAATGTTACGCTGTTTGGGTAAATGTTGGGTGCGGTAAAGTACGCAAATTCCCTTATCATAAACGTGCGCATATTTCTTTTAGTTGGAGCAGAATGGACCGAAAGAGAACGTTATGAACGATTTCCAGAGTACCCCAGATCATTACCTGTACCAGAACGCAACGATTGCGAAATTATCGTCGTCTCAAAAATGTTGACGTAAGTAAATTTTTGCTTTTGACACTTGTTTCAGTAAGCTGTAACCATTATAAGCGGACCATTATAACTATTATAAGCATATAAAAAAATAATCTATTTTTTTTAGTGAATATGCAGAATATATCGAAAGCCGATTAAAAAGGCTGGGCATAGTCGTAGACTTACTATTTCCCATGGAAGATGTACCTATAGGCAAAGTGTTGGGAAATATTGCTTCTCGGGGTTGTTTATATGCCATTCTAGTCATGCCACAAAACCAAGAAAATAGATCTTTGACACTTACTATTCTACATGGACTACCCCAAGGTAAGATGATTTTTTTTTATATAGGTACTATTTAAAAAATAAAAGGTATCTCACTACTAATTCTAATTAAGATGGACACAAACTCTTCATCTTTCAATAAAAATTGAAACTACCCTAAAATCTCCAATTTTTAATTAAATATTTCTAAACATATATGAGACAGCATATATTATATATATTTGGCACATGTCTATATTAAAAGCGTATTTTTGTTAATTAACATATTAGCCTCCTATGATACATATAGTTATTTTCTTCATACCCTATCTTAGTCCAGTTCACGTATCGAAAATGATTGGGAACTAAACTCGATACGTGACTTCACGTTTAGTCACTTACAAGTTTAGTTATAAGATTAGACGCCCCCTAGTGTCAGTGGGGATTAGTTCTAGTTTCAAATAGGAGTAAGGGGACAGATACTCGGGAAGCATCAGGATCATAGGAAGGAGGGGAACCAAATAAATACTCGCCACGTCCCTAAATACTTCCTATGACGCAGAAAGTTGAGTTTCTGTTTTAAAAAAATATCATATTTTTCTCCAGAACACCGAAATATGCCCATAGAAGATGCCCTACAGCTGTTATCTAGAAACTTCCAAGAAGTGCAGCGAGGGGGCCCGTCAGGTCGAGAAGCGGTTTATGCACTGTTAGGACAATTGGCTGATGGAAGAACTTTAACCGTGCTGCAGTATGATAAAGTTATTGAATATTTACAGGTAAATTGATTATCAACAAAAATATCACATAGAGCCCATATATATAATATTTAGACAATGACATTTTTGTATCATTATTTTACAATTTCTAATATCGATATTTATTTCGTATTGTAAATGGATGAGAACTTTTGGTTAAAATAACCAGTTTCTCATTTCAACCAAAACGTTAGTGTCAATCAAACACTATTTGAAGCTTACAGAAGTGATTAATATTTAGAATATTAATTATCTAAGTACTTTTCAAATTAAAGCTGGATTGATCATTAACTTATTAATGACCTTCTTTTATTATAATTTTTGAATTACTCAATGATCTAAATACTTTCAGGAAAAACGAGAACAGCAAGTGAAAATAGAGTTAGGTGAACCACTCGCTCCCGCGGCACCTGCAAACAAAACTCAAGTTGATTTGCAGCAAAGGATTCTCAGCATTCTCAATGACAAGAAAGCTGAGGTCGAAAAACCACAGCCCGTTGCACCCCCAAAACCAGAACAAAATAAATTGCTTAATGATCCAACAGTTAGAAAAGCATTGGACTCTATTTTACAGAAATTTGCGTAAATTAATTTAAGTGTCCATTTAGGATAAGTCTTAAAATTTGGTCAAGTTGCATTCTGCACTTGAATCTGAATCTTATATCAATAGATATTATGTTTTACTTTCGCATTTTATTGTAAATGCAGTGTGATTGTACATTCTATTTTTTCTCATAGAAAATTATAAAGAGCAATTAAATAAATATATGCCGGCGTATTAGTTTTATTTTGATTGATGCTAAATGAAACACAGTTTAATTTAATATGATTTTTATAGGTTTATACATTAATAGGTGGTCTAGACATGTTTTCACAGAGCTAGCAGTTGAATTGTGATTTGCAAGACAATGGTGCTATAATTACTTTTTTCGTACATTCATATCGAAACTAAACGACTTCACTAAAGACCTACTTCTGTACACAACAATCAGAACTAATACACCTAATAAATAGCTCAAACAACATTGCAGCGTTTACATTTTACTTTAACGCTTTATAGTGCTTTATCGAGCTCAGTCCCTTTTTATAGTTAAAATATCTTTGCATGTCTAATTTGAGGTAATGACAGTACTGAAATACAACCCTATGTCAAACAAAAAATACATGCTACGATCTTTAGGGAGGAACAGAAGTGAGTTGATTACAATATCCTACGAGAATACCGCCAGCGGTTATTGTCAATTGATAATAATAGTTAAAATTTTTGTTAATTCCAGAGACTTCATAATTATTTTTAAAACTTGAAACACTCGCGGATTACCATGGCAATTAAATAGATTGCAATGTCAAATGATTTATATTTTACACAATACATTCAATTAAAAACACCACATTGAGATCAAGGCCCTGTGTGTTTTAGGTCTACAAGCATATCTTTCATATTTATATAATTATTATTTTGTGTTATAGCTATACAGATAAACTAAGATAATATTAGGAATATCCACATCTTACTCTATATAAACAAATCCACATACACCCTAACTACTACAGCGACTAAATGCCTTCACACTAATCAGTTTCCAAAAAAACTTTGGAAGGTTTTAGTTACATTTGTGAAATTGATCAGTGTGTGCTTATGTACAATATTCAGTCAAACATGAATACAACATCTAGAGCCCTAATAAAGGCTTGATTATTATATTTCATTATCATTCTTGACAATTTAAGGTCTCTCAGAACTGTCCTCCTGTTTTAAAGGGTCAAATCCTTCCTTTATATGTCCACCTGTACCTTTGGGATCTAAGTCAGTAGCCCAGCTGAAATGCATGAGCGCTAAATGTGAGTTTCCTAATTTATTATGAACTTTTCCAAGTAAATAGTAAACAAGAGATTCTCTGGGTGCAATATCTTTCAAGTGTTGGAGATCGGCTAGAGCATCTTGGGGTCTGCCGGCTCTTAACAACACAGATGCTCTATGGAATCTACATAATGGGTTTTCTGTGTCAAGTGCTACGGCTCTTTCTAAAGTAGCGAGGGCACGATCCATTTTACCCAGCGCTGCCTGTGCAAGTCCAAGTTGACATCTTAATACACCTGAATAAGGATGTATGGCTAACGCGCGACGAATATGGACTTCAGATGCTTTCCATCGTTCTTGTCGAGCATACACTGTAGCAATACCAAACCAAGCTACATAATTCCGGGGATCGATGCTTACGGCAGTTCGGAAACTGGAAAGGGCTTTGTCAGTTTCTTCAGCGACAGCATATTCATGGCCCAATAAAGCATGAGCGTATGCAGCATCAGGATTGATTTGTACAGCTCGTTTGAAAAACTTGAGGGCAGTTTCCCTCTCTTTATGTAATGAGAAACAATTACCAGCAGCCAACCATGAAATTGCATTATTCCTATCTAATTCTACAAGTTCTTGTGCTAATGCTGATAGTTGAGCTTCCTTCTGCAAATGCCATAAACAGGTACTAAATATATCCATGCCTTCTGTCCGACTTGGATGTTGTTTTCGAATTTCTGTGAAAATTTTGACAGCAGGTTCATATTGAGCTAATTCATAATGGGCCTTAGCTATCATTGTTTGCACCCATGGAGATGCTAATTGTTTAGGCGGGATATCTTGAAATTGTTTAATGGCATTTTTACAATCAAGAAATGCTAATGACTTGTATGCCTCTCCGAGCTCCTTTAATAAAATTAATAATGCTACAACATTAGAATTCTTTGGTGTAATGGTTGGTGTCACAGTTTCTATACTCTTATTCCTTTCATTTACATCTGAATTTGATTTTACATTCTTAGCTGTACGCTGTTTATTTTTTCTTGAAGGACTTTTGGGTGCTACAAATTTACGGCTAGGTGATTTATTATTTTCCTTCACAGAATAGCTACTATTGTTAGTGCTAAACAGCCTCGACGATCTTCTAGGACCAGGTCCAAGAGTACATCTAGGTCCAGGATTAAATACTGCATCTTTGAGTTGACCTACATGAGCTCTTAGTGAATTTACTATTTTAGGAATAGCTTTCTGTTCATTTGAGTCCGTAAGTGTGGGTGTATACAAGACAGGAGATTGGAGAGGCAGCATTTCAAATGATGGTGAAAATGGTATTGGTGCTATACCACTAAAGACACTATGCATTTTGCTTTTAACTGGCGCTGGTGGCTCTGGTGTAACACTAGGCGACATGTTCATTGGCATGCGTGTGGAAACATTATTTGGTGTGACATTTGCATTTATACTATTATTATTAGGAATGTTACTATTAACAATTGATATATTTTCAGAATTGTTGACTAGATTCACTAATGTTGAGACACCAAATGAAAATTCAGGATTTATAGGAAACACTTGGCTGGGTTCTATCTTCTCCCCCATATTGCATAGCTGGGCAAAGGATTTCCACATGAAGGGATTCAGGGATAAAGCTTTCCGATGTGCTTCTGCTGCTTTGCTTTTTCTTTCAGTGATGCTATAAATTTTTGCAAGCAATTGTAATGCATATGGTGCTTGTTCTCCAAACTCAGAAGCCACAATGTCTAAATTTGTTCCAAGTGCATTTTCAGCATCTTTATAGCTGCAAAAATACAAATATTGAAGCTTTACTAATCAACTACAGTACATATGTATTTTTAATAATATACTTTTGTGTTTAAATCAAATTCTGTAATAATTTGTTACAAAGCTTTTCTTTCTACATAATTATAACTTAAACATTTATTTTACAAAATTCTATAATGCTATGTCAAAAAAATTATTTGATATTGTTCAAAGTCCTATTGATAAAGATTTCCAAATATACTTACGATTTTAGATCTACAGAACATTTGGCTAGAAGAAAACGAGATTGTGGTAGTGTAAGCGATAGATTTTGTAGTAAGTGGTGGGTCTCATTAACTCTTCCAGCTCTATAGTAACAGGTACCTAGTAGAAAAGCTGTTTCCTCAGAGCCAACTGAAATAAAAAATCCAATAAGTAAAACGAACTAATAAGTTTAATGACTGCACTAATATTTATTTATGAAAATATGAAATGCAAACGGATTGGACCAAAATCAATAAACATTTCGAATATAGAAATTATAAAATGCAACTGTATATTGTAAGCATAATATCATCTCATACCTTCGGCGTGTAATCTCTCAGCCAAAAATATAGCATTGTCATATTCGTAATTATTGAGACAATCCCAGACAATAACCTGCGATAGAAAAAATATTTTATATTATTTCCTAGTAGATACTTTGACAGTTAAAAAAATATTCTAATAAATTTACCTGTAATGGTTCTTGAACAATCATTTTGGTTTGGTATAAACTATAGCAAATGATTAATAATTTTTTTCACATTGCTTGCCACATTTGTTACACAATAAGAAATTAAAATAAAAACGTATCACCTACGACTACGACGGACATTTTTCGAGTTTGTTGATTGTCTATGTGCAAACTGTCGTTAACAGATTAAAAAGGATATAGAGTAGAAAATTACTTTCAATAATTTCTTTGCAGAATATAAGTTTTAATAAAATTAAGTTTATTATAAAATGACTTTCTAAATTACTAGGTAATAATTTTTATCATATAAGATTCAGAAAACTTTCCGCTAAATTTCAATAAACTCGAGTGTTTCACTAAAATTTGACATGGATACCAATCTATTTGACTACAAGCTAATTCAAGAAACAAATTGCCATTTAATAACATTCTCCTCCACTCGAAATTGTTTAAAGTATTGTATTTCCATAAATTTGAACACATAATTTTTTTACGTTTTCACTTTAATTGAAATGTATGACTTCGTAAATATATACCTTCTTTGTAAGTATAAATGGTGTACTTGTGCTTGGTAGCATTTTATTGTATTATTCGTTGTATATATTAAAAAATCCATAGTTAATTAAAATGTTTATATTGTAAGAAACTAATTTATTGATATCTACAAAAAAATAGGTATCAATGATTTTATTACATGTTCAGAAAAAACAAAAGGTGCAGGTTGGGGGAAGTTAAAAAAGATTTATGGCAACCTTAGTTCCAAATACGATTTACGAACGAATCGTCACGAAGATAAAGGATTTATTTGTGATCATTTATACATAATATTTGTTAGTCTTAGCTATATGAAACACTTCTTTGCTATTTGTTGTTTATAATCAAAGTGCGCTTAAATACAGTGTTGTGTTTGTTAAGTGTTTATATTGTTTTTGTTGTGACAGTATTGTGTGGAAAATCAATGAGATCTTGTATGAAGCAGCTGCTTCAATATGTGCAGTGTTGATTACGAATGACATCTGACGTGAAACAAAAAGAAAATACTACGAAGGAACTGCTAGCGTAAAAGGTAAACCCCAATAGTAGAATAATATCCATGTAAAACTTTCTAGGGTACTCGATCTAGGACGTATGATAAAATCGCCCTTCACCAAAACTATTGCAATAAAACAAGGAAAATGTTAAAACATGACCTCCAAATTGCGTCTTCCTGTTTGTTTTCTACATATTAGCGAAATTGGTAATGCATATTAAATTATTTAAATTAAAATAATAAATCTCGATTGCCCTAGTTATTAAATAGGTGAACTGAAATGGTTCTTGAACAAATAATAAGTCTATTTATAAGAAGTTTAACAACATAAAACTAAATCATGTACTTCATAGATTGCTAAAATTTTACAAAGAAGACTAAATTTTGTTGGCACAGTTGTTATTTTGTATCATATACAGGAGGTTTGACCTTGTTATGTATATTAATTTACTCAGTGTGTGTATAGAGGACAAACAATTAAATTTATGAAGTGAAGAGTTGCTTTTTCGAATGCCTCTAGCTTAGAGTATATTTGTTATCAGAGATAATTTCATATAAGTAGGATATCAATTGATAGTCATTATCTGATGAATAATTGTTAATGGACAACAGACATCATTAAAAAACATTAATAATAAGTGGAATCAGCATATTTGATATTTGGCCTTTCAGTGCCAGTCAATATAAAATACTTTATTATTTAGGTAAATGAATGATGTAAAGAAAAAATAATCATATAAACAGATTTCTGGCATTAGTCAGATAAGTATCATTTGATAAATTATTCTAAGAATGGCCCACCTGCATATACAAACTCTGCAACATAAACAACTTTATCTATAATGTACATTCAATATTAATTTGTAGGATTTTGCCATCTCTTATACTATATTGTATAATATGATTTGTAATATAATGTCAATGGATTGATTGGTTTCTGAACTGTTATTAAGCATCTTATTGGATAACCTAGTACTTAACCAACTAGAAGTTTGCTTATATCCATAATCAAGCTATACTATGTTATTGTATATATTAACTTTCCTAATCAAAATTCAATACTATTACTTAATTCTTGCATATTTTGTCAATACTATGTCAATGGTACATAAATGTCTGTTGAATAATAAGTCAAATAAATCACTTATAAATGTTTTATTGAAGAATGTTTAGAATATGAATTTGTGTTTATAAACAATATATGTAATACAGGGATTTAAGCAATGAACTGTTCATACAACCTGATAAAACCTTATCATAAATGTTACTCATACCAACTTAAATGACTTTAATTTTCCAACAGGATGGCAGAAGAAGTTATCAATGTTACGGCTCAGCCAATGTCTGAGCCGGTG
The DNA here is from genome assembly GCA_001586405.1 of Phoebis sennae. Classification (NCBI taxonomy): domain Eukaryota; kingdom Metazoa; phylum Arthropoda; class Insecta; order Lepidoptera; family Pieridae; genus Phoebis; species Phoebis sennae. Next base: position 58,507 of record LQNK01000073.1, on the reverse strand, counting down.
CACAACATCTCGAAGGCTATATTCCTACAGACAACCACTGCACAAGTGATATCCGGCATATTTGTGTGGACAGCTCTCTTTATTACTTGCCAACAGGTAACTATTTATGATAATATCTTTATTTATTTTGATAGTTCCTCTATTTATAGACTACTTTGTTGGTTCATTGGTTTGCGAAACAAACATTTTGATTAATAGGTTCTGGGTTTTATCCCCATTAGAGGCATGAATAAAAAGTATCTGAGACTGGTAGGATGAAGAAGGTTAATAACCTTTTGTCCCTAAGTAAGATCTAAGACTATTTTATATTGGCTCCCCTTTGTAGCCACATGAGTAAATGAAGCTGCATAACTAACTCTTTGATTCAGTTGTTAGCATTTTAAACATGAGATACTGGGTTTAATCTCCATAAAATTACAGTTGCAATAAAAATACACCTGTAATTTTTAAATTGAGTTTTTTGATAATCATTTTTCTGAAGTAATCATGGCAATGTTGCTTCAAAGTCATTGTAATATTTTTTTTTCATTATTTTACTTTCAGCAAATTATTCTCTTTTCCATTATTAATTCTGACATGGTGTTCATTCTAAATAAAAATATATTTAGTATAATATTTGAATTGCAAATATTACATTATAGTTCTTATTAATGATTTACTTAAATATTTATTTTCTTTTAAGGTGAAAGTTTTTGTTATAAAATCCAAGGAGAATATCATTAAGAGAATAATATGCTATGAAATATTACTTGCATCTTTTTTACAAATTTAATTTTAACACATGAAATTTAATTACGTAAATAAATTAAAAATGACTTAATATGGATGCCAGTGCAATACACCTATTCTATGACACAATTATTGAATCATCAGATTAATAAATGATGTTATTGGCTTCAATTGGTTTTAAAGGCAAGAAAGTAGTATATGTCACTTCTCAAATCATTCATTGTTTTAATAATCGTCATTGCTTATTTAGGTTGAAAAGACTCGGAATTTTTCGTCTTGTCTTGTTGCCAATAATTAGATTTAACCGATTCTAAATATCTAGTTTACATATAATACACTCGATTATCCATCGAGGTGTGTCCCTCCTTCGAAATTAAATCACAGACAATGTAGATACGTTATTTATTACGGCGCGATTTCGTTCCCCTTGAATTGTCCCGCCTATGATAGACTTGTATCTAACAAACCTATTTCTAGTCCATTACTTTCTCGTTATCCCTTACAAAACGCTGATAAACATAATAGACTGCTAAATCCAACATAAAATCAGATTGCCATACTATTTACAAATGTATAAATGTTTTAATAATAATTTTTTAGGCCAAATTTCATTGGTATTTACGTTGAACGAGTTAGCAGCCCTTTCACTAATTTAAAAGCTGAATTTTACGTAATTATGGAAAAATTAAAAAGTCTATTCGTATTGCTTTTGAAATTAGGGTCAGTGTATATTGTGTGTACAACATTTTACTTTATAAAAATCTTTTTATATGCCATAAAATAGCTCAGGCAAATCGGCGCTTATACAAAATAAAAAAGTATGATCCATTTTAAGCCAAAAGACACCTTCTCTTAGACAAACATAAAATTGATCTATCTATGTATATTTTGCATCTTGTTCATCAATGTGTTGAAATTTCAATGACTAAAATAAATCGTGACTTTAAAATCCAATAAGAAATAAGGTTATGGTATAAAAGAAGAAAATCAGATTTCCTTAATTTTAATTCTTCCATTCTTGACCTTATTAAATTAATTCACTACGATCATTAACCTAGTTATTTTCCTATTGCCATTTTTAACTATTCCTTACAAAATAATCGTTCTGAACCGGTTCTCTTCAAACACCAATTTGTCTTGTACTCGCTTTATAATTGCTTATGCTTTCTAATGTGGCGTTGCTTCGTAATGGGCATCATAAGTCACCTGCAAAAATGCAATCTTTGCGACGGATGCACGCTAGACTAAAAACTAATATTATTATCAATTTCATATGATTTTATGATAATATTCAACTTCTCATAATGTTTTAATATGGATTAATACTTTATAATATATAGAGAAAAATTAAACTTGCTCTTTAATCGACTTTCAAAAAAAGAAAACACGGAGTTTCTCTATTTGGGCCGTATTTTTATGAGAAAATTCTGTGCGCCATCTGATAGTAAATGATCGTTAGCGCTCGCAGTCATTCGCACTGTTCGAAGCTTCGCCAGTATGTTCATTGGTGATTTTACTAATCGAAGCGTCTTTTTTATAAATGTTTAGTAGGCCATATACATATAATGTTGTTTCTTTTCCATGTTCGTGCCATTTGTCTAGGCCTACAGCTCCTAAGAAACGATGCAATGTTTTCTAGAACTTAAATTATCTATCCAGCAACAAAATTTACTTCACAATTTCGGTGATAAAATGACAGTCAAAACATAAATGCGAAAGTAACTGTGTCTGTTCGTCTGTCACAGCTAAACTATTAAACCGATTTAGATCAAATGGATTATATTTATAGGCGGGTGAAACCGTAGAGTACAGCTAGTAAATTATAAAGCGAAAAATGTTTTATAACGCTAGAAAAACATAAGATATGAATGTAGTAAGTACTCCTTTTCAGAACATGTTATGCTCCATTTATCTATCTCAAGCTTCTCATATTACACCTACGCTATTTTGTAGTTGTTTTCTTAGGTTCTTATGTACCTACCTCTGAATAAGCACTACCTATAGATAATAACGTATGTACACGTCATCTAACGTATTACGTGTAATGGTAACTGTTTCATTTTGAATTGTGATTTATACAAAAAAGAATCCATAATTTCATAACATCAATTTGGAAACTGTTTTAAACTCGACATTTTTTTGTCTATTTGCGTATAAAATTTAATCAAGATCGGATAAACAAAACTGAAGTTATCGTCGGGCAAAGTTTTTCATACTTACATACAAACATACAATCGCCCGGCCATGTCGACTCTGAGACCTCGCTTCGCTCGGTCAGTGAATAATTGCTACTTCGTCTATTCAAAACGAGATATCCGAGTCTCAAATAGTTTGAATACAAGACAATCATTTCATAGAAGTTTACTGTAGTACAATAGTATCTGGTATTTACAATAGAATTTCCGCGGCATTCATGAAATTCTCACTATCATTAACGAACCGTTTTCAATTTCTTTTCCTTATATAATATGCTAAAACGCTAATGATAAATATCACACTATGCCATTAATATTAAGATTTTAAAGTTTTCTTATTAGACATTATGGAATGCAAATGTAACTTCTAAACGAATGTCACTTCCACACAAAGGTGTGTAGCTTATAGAATGAATACATATATAGTTGTTGCACGAAAGTCTCACAAATATCCTTCGATAAATGTCGACATTTTCCGTGCTTCGGGATTCGTCTCTTATTCATTTCATACATTTTTTTCATATTTTTTATGTAAAATTTAAAAGAATACAGTCTATCACTACATAGTATAAAACAAAGTCGCTTTTTCTGTCATGTGTCATGTTGTATGTCCCTATGAACGCTCAAATCTTTAAAACTACGCAACGGATTTTGATGCGGTTTTTTTTAATAGATAGAGTAACTCATGAGGAAGGTTTTTATGTATAATATCATCCATTAAACCCGTGCGAAGCCGGGGCGGGTCGCTAGTATATTATGTAACATTAAATAGCATTTTACACGTTTCCTTACGCGGAAGAATGTTTGTTTGCTGCGAACCCTAAAAACGCTCCCTAGTTTGAAACCCGAGGTTGAATAATTTGTGACAGCCCAAAGGCTCTACTGGAAACACCAAAAATCGTGCAAATAAATATGAATGCTTAAAAATTCAATCTTCAAATATCATATAAGGCGGTGTTCTCAAAATTTATTTTCTATTTCGTCCGATGACGCAATCAACCCTGCATATCTAAAAATATTGCAACAACTCAACCAATCACCAGTTAACATATTCTCGACCATATTATTAGGTTTACTTCCATGACATTATTGCAAAATATAAACTAGAACAAATCTGTATAAATTGCTGTATACCTATACGTTCTCGTAAAGCTCTTGACTAACATCATACTATAAAAAGGTCAACATATCATTAAAGTTTTTTCTTTTATTAGTGTGTTATATAAATTATTTTACGAAATTACAATATTACTTGAAACGACTCTAAATAAATGAACTTTATCTAACCTTTACAAACGTTTCTTGCTTGATTGATCTAGAAAATTCTGTTCAAAAATACGAATAAGTGTGAGAACTTAAAAACTGGCGCTCGATTATCAAGGTCATACGGTCTTGAATCTTGATATAATGTATTGGATAAAGGACAAAAATCAATGCGGTTTGTCAACTCATATTAAGATCGCTATACATAAATTAATAACTGTGCTCTGTGCTTTTCAATCCGTTGTCTAATTGTATATGTACATCGGTTACAATAGTGATTGCTGTTATAACTATCAATTTTTGGTGATATATTTTTTAAATTCCATCATCTAGATTTTTACTTACATCTAAGTAATCAAGTGATTAGCTTAATATTAGTTCCAATCACTCTATTTAATTATTTTATTATTAAATGTATAAAACTTTACTACATCCTCAATAAGTAAGACTAATCAATTAGACAGGCATAGTGTCGTTGACGGTGTTCAACACTTGGTTATAGATTAAATTAACAAATTGGAGTCAAAAAATATATATGTTCTTGAGCTTCTATACGGTGTGTATTTATTATAAAAAAATACTAGCACTACTATTTCTTAAATAACCTTTGAACTAATATTACACATTACATCTATGTGAACGCTGTGATATTTCCAATATTCGAACAATCCTTTTGTAACAAATCAATAATAAATATATTTAAAGGTAACATGTTGCCTGCAAGTCATACGAGGTCAATAGAGAACCATTAAGGTTGCCGTGAAGCATGAGCATTTTATGTCCTTCGTTTTTTGGCGGTCAGCTACCTATCCGAATCAAATTTTTGCTAGCGGCCATATTAGTTAATAGTTGCAATGAACATATGAGACAATTTTTCACAGTTTTTATACTTACGGTCTTACCTAGGAATACTTTAGCTAGGTAATTTTGAATGACTTCATCAGCGACAATCATAAGACTATTCTAATTGCAATACTATTCAAGTTTAAACTACTATTTAAGTGTAAAGTCTCCTACTAATCGATTATGTACAATACGATCTCGAACGAAACGAAATCTGGTACGAAATTGCCAATTTCACTCGACATAACCGTTGCGTTATTCTAAGTCTTCATAATGTTATAATAAATCCTAGTTCCATAAAGATAAAGATAATCTTCTCCATAACAATAACATAGAAAGATGTACTAATAGTAATTCCATTTAAAAAGGAAAACTCGTTTGACGGTTCATTTCCTGGGTCAATTAAAAGGTAAAGCCCTAAGGTGCAAGATTTGTAAACAAGCCAATACAGGTGACGAGTCGGGTCTTTAAAACTAGTTTATATGTACTCTAGTGTCTACTTTTTGTACCATCTATCGTTCAGTCAGAGAAATCTTAATAGTATTCAAGTACCGAGAGTGAAGAATATTGCACAAAAGATATTTCACCGTGACAAAATGTAAAGAATTATTTTATTGTGCTTGTAAAATTTCATTACTTTACAATTATTTGTACAAATGCACATTACATATTTTATTGTATTGCTGATGTCACTGCTATGATAAGCTATTCATATTGTACTAGTGCAAGTGATAATCCACGAATTCAAAGACAGTTAAATTCCGAAGTTTCGCTTGTGTATAAAAGGCACTATTCCTGGAAATTCATTGTTTTTACGGCGTGGTTAGGTCAAGCTGGAAAAGTTCTTAGTATAATCCTGCATTACTAATGTAAGATCAATAATGTAGTGTCCGATAGCGGTGGAATAAAATAGATTTAAGGATTAAATAAATCGATTCATGATGTAGATGGTGTTTACGTCACAACGTAAGGCTTGTTAAATTTCCTATAACTTAATAATAATAAGTATTGATTTTCTGCAGCATTGTTATTTGTGAAGGACTTGACCTTGTAATCCTATACAGTTATTGTCGGGTTTTTGCTTTGTTTAGAGCATTCATTTATTACGTTCCAAGATTAGCAATTATCATCAATTATTTAATTACTAATAGAATACAGCTGCGTACTTATATCATAGAAAAAAATCAAAGATAGAATAACTTATCAGTTATATGGTTTGCGAATGATTTAATTCATACTCAAGTCTGGTTAGTAGTATCAGTGGTAATCTGATTCAACCACATATTGCGTCATGATGAGCAATAAATGGTGGGATTGTTGAAGACGGTAAAATAATGATGTAAACAGCAGATCAGTGAATGCGCAAATTTGATGCAAACTTTTGCAAATATGTATTGTAAAAACATAAACGATTCAGATTTACCGCCTCTTGTAGTGAATTATAATCTTGAAACAAGTTGTCGTATCACAGTCAGAAATAAGTTCCTGTCTTATTTAGTAATTTTAAACGTTCCTCTCTCATCAATCTTTTACTAAACTTTTGAATCTGATAAAGCGACACTATGGATATCCAGTGGCTCGATTAAGATTAGTGACTGGATAAAAACTTTGGCCTTATTATCTAAATCAGGCACGCATGTACTCATAGAGATTGACAATGCGACTCGTTAAATAATGTACTGAAATCATGTGCAAAAATACAATCACGTCCTAATACACAATATATCATGCGACCCTTATAATATATCCATACTTCTACGTGTTTAAAAATCTCTTTCCATTGCAGATTTACCAACACCTGCGCTGGTACACGAACCCCTCGGAGCAGCGATGGATAGTTCGCATATTGTTCATTGTACCCATATACGGTTGCTACAGCTGGATTTCGCTATTGTTCTTCATGGGAGATTCCTATTACGTTTATTTCTTCACAGTCAGGGATTGTTATGAAGGTAAGAATTTCATTGTTATTAATTTTCCGTTTGGATTTATATGGTGTTTTCTATTATTTTCTATTTATGAGTTATAGTTTTTATGTTTTTTTTTATCAGCAGATTTTAATGTTAGTAATGGTCTAAATTAGAGCACGATCGATAAGTTACAGCGCTATAAAACGTATCATACCTATCGGTCATACTTGTTTTAATAACTCGAGATAAAATATGCAAAGTCTCGTAGTCGTTATAAGAGGAAATCATTTATTTTCAAAGATTTCAAATACATATATATCTTCGTTTTTTTAAAAGGTTATTATTTGAATTAGTATCTAGTTATAGTAAATCAACGTATTTTAAAAATCACGTTTGTTTCCTATATGTTAAACTCGCTTCGAGTGAAATGCAAGCTATTTCTTATGTCTTGTTTATCAATAAACCGAATTAGTATAAAGCAATCTAAAGTAAATCCTGTAAAAAAACACGTCCTGAATACCATATACGTTTTTTAATTAAGAAAGATTTAAAAATAGGATAAATAACGTAAATACTGTTGTACAAGACATGTTAAACGGATTTAGAATTACTAGAGGCTTAAAGTGGCATTGGCTTATCTTATTTATTAGAGTTAAAATGAGTAACAAAATTATGACGAAAAAGTGTTAGTTAGGAAAAACCAATAAGGTAATTGACTCATTATTGTGCGTAAACAAAACATTACACGGTATAATCTCTTTTATAATAAAAGATTACCACTATCGTCAATGAGTTTGAAATTTTAGCAGTATTCAAATGCAAAAATTGACAAAATCTTATTGGTAACGGATATGTATTATGTATCTCATATTGCATTAATTACTATTTGAAATGTTTCTAAATCTAGCTTGTTTTTCCTTCTGATGTTATAGTCACTAATACTATTATCATCCTCAAATAAAGGTTTCGCTCTTTCTTGACCTTTAAGAGACCGTAAAAAGTCTAAATGACGGGTAGTTACCAGTGAATGAGCTCTTGTCCCACTGAGCTAATTCAGCTCTTAGAGATAGCATTTTGTTTTTGTCATCGATACCTACGTTAAGGATGTTATAAAATCTAAAATAACTTTGCTCTATAATGTTTAATCCCTGCACTAAAATAGCCAAACCAGGTCGCTATATTTACAAGCGGCTGTTTATAATTGGAAATAAGCATGCACGCCACCGGCTACCGATAGTGCATATTTCGAATTACCCAATGGTATTAGATGTTCTGATTGCGTATCATATCGGTTTTGAATTTGCATTTTGTATAATATTTATTAGCATGATTGAAAGTTCCAACGGCATTCGGGAAATGCAATTTATTTATTTGAAATCAATATGATATGCATTACATGCAATTTTGACTACCATTCCAATATTCATATATTATTTGGGTTCACACTTTAGAAAAGTTTTATAGTGTGAAACAGAAATGGCATGATTGTGTTTGCATATCGTATTATTGCTAACCCTTACAATAAGCCGTAAACCTCAAATTGCTCGTTAAAGTTGGATATAAAAATCACACAATACAATAACAATGTAACCCACTTTTCGCCAGCATACTTTACTTGTGTTCAATTTATTTTACACTTGACTTTTAGGTGCTCTTAATTATTTCCGTATCTATTCCATTAGCTAAGTATTGCACAAAACAATACTAATTTAATTACCTGTAATGGCGTTGCGTTCCGTTAGCAGCTGTACTTTACTTTTTCTAATGAATATAAATTGCAGACGTACAGTGAAGTGTAACCTCATTTTATGTAATCACGGATATTAATGTAGGATCGTAGGCGAGTGGATTGGATAATATCAACGCTGCCGTGAACTCGTATGATGTTACATTCTGTTAAACAATTATGTTAAAACAACGCTACATGCCATAAAATATACCTTTATACAACAACAAAACATCCAGTTCTTATATAATAAAAAAAGACCTGAGTAGAAATTTGCTTGATACCTCAGAAAAAAGGCATGAAATATTGGTGATCGGTATACTGAGCGAAACTTTGGTCAAAATCAATTTATCGGCTTTAAGCAACAGGTAGCTATAAAAATGTCACGTGCCAAGGTTTACATCTTAACAGTATTATGATAGCTTAAGTTTGTGAAATGATTCTTCTAAACAATTTATCGTACGTGAACTAGGGTGAAAGATAATTTAGTCTTAAATATATTCAGTTCACGATTTTATCATAACAAAGTAAAATTTTTACTCAAAATGTACGACGTTGTATGTAAAGGCTGTCATTTATATTGAAACTTGTCCGTAATTAGATTATACACGACGACAAAGAGCCATCGGATACTAATAACGCTCAAGAGCGCAAGTCTATGCACTTCGACACTTTGCATTTTATAATACATCTGCTAATCGCTAAATCGAGTCGTTTGCATGATATTTACATTTCTTGCTTTCGACCTGACTGCCACTTTCACCATACAATATTTACCACTACGTTTGTAAACTGATTGTCACGGTGTGAATCATTTGCTGTGCCCTAGTCAGGCAGAGATAAATGTTTTATGTACGGCCATTAGGAAAACCGTTATGCCCGAAATTTTATAACGCAATTCGAGGAACGGGATGTATTATTACTCAATATGAAATGTTCGGTACAAAATTGATTTAAACCGCCAATATAAATAGTTTAAAAACCACCACGCCGTATGCTCTGGCACTGCCTTATCAGCCGACATTAATTTAATAGAAATGTTTATCAGTACATTGCTTAAACTAATATTCTTTTAAGATTATGTTCGGCCATTATCTTTAGTATGTAATGCATCTTACAGTTCCTTTGAAATTGATGTTTTAAATTTTTATTTTTGAAATGGAAGTTATTTGTTGTTTTTTAATCCGCAATGGGAAGGATACCACGATTGCAAATTGTTTTCTAGCACTGATAACACAATAACACGAAAACAATTTTTTATTAATCACTTACATATAAGAAATATATAATTTCCTGGTCTTCCGTATCAGGTTAGAAAGATCTGAAGAAGGTGCTGTCTTAATAGAATTGTTTATGTGTGTATTGTGTCTTTATTTATGTGTTGGGAAAATAAAATAAAATAATAAAAATGGTTCATTTGGACAAATAAACAGTATACATAACACGTTTTTATCGCGGTAACAATTCGAGGTAAAACAACACATTATGAATGAATTTCCACGTTTTGCGATCTTTATAAAAGCGGCGACCATGATTTTATAATGTGTTGAACCATCAAAAGCGGAGTTCCTTCATACACCATAAGATATTCATATCGCAATAATTAACAACTTTTACTTGCGACAATAGCGTCGTTGAAATAGGCTAAATAAATCATTTAAATATAAAAACTGCAAAAACATTTTTAGAATGCTTTCACCCTGGACCACATTGAAATGAGCCATTTCATTAAAATATATATACAGTAGTAAACACGTTATATGACTATAATATTGAAAATAGAGTAAGTATATAATGGGGATTTTAGTCAGTGTGGTTGATTAGTTTTCAAAGAACGAGAAAACAGAGGAAGTATATTATAGGGGACTTTATCAGTGAAAACTGAAAAAGTCACTGAAAAGAAATAGCTATACAAAGAGAAAAAATTAAACGTTTCAAAAGTTTTCACTCGTAAAATAACAACATCTTTTCAATTCCAGCATTCGTGATCTACAGTTTCCTCTCGCTCTGCTACGAGTACCTGGGCGGGGAGGGTAACATAATGTCGGAGCTTCGCGGGCGGCCCGTGCGAGCCTCCTGCGTGAATGGCACGTGCTGCCTCTCTGGGGCCACGTACACTATTGGCTTCCTGCGCTTCTGCAAACAGGCAACGTTGCAGTTCTGCTTGATCAAACCGGTGTGCGCGTTCGTGATCATCTTCTTGCAGGTGAGTGATGTATTCAACTTTCTTAGACGAAGATTGGGGGCAGTGCAAAGTTTTGTCACAAACTCGGCCAAGTTCGCACTGGACTAGTAACCACCTCTTATAGAAAATCGGCGTGAAACAGTATTGTACTTTGTTTTGTTCGCTAAGTGGTGGCGCCGGAGCCCTGCGTTTCCATATAATTCTCGTCGCATATAAACTTATATAAGAAATTTAATAATAAGGAAAAAAACACCCTTCTTTTCTACAAAAGGTTATTCCAATTTCATAATATAACTTATATACGGTACTATAATATTGTATCGGTTACTTCGGAAAACTATGCGATAGTTTAGATGCTAGTGTTATTGGGCTTCAAGATGCGCTAAGACGATCAAAGCTGCATATTGACTACTATACTACTATAGGAACTTATTTAAATTAGTGTAAATTTTCTTTACTATATCGTAGTTTTCATTTGTAAACAAACAGAGCGGCACGCTTTAATCATGCAAATTGTGTTTTCTGTATTAGATTCTAATTTGTTAGAAAGGCTAGATTACTATCTATAGGTCGCGTGTACGATAAGAATCCTATTTTAATTTTCAATTTATTCGTACGTTATCATCACATCCACTTTAAATCGATAATGACAGTATGGTGATGCAATTGACAAAAAAATTCGATAAGTGTGGATAGCTGTCTATCGCCTTTCTCGATTAATGATCTATGTAATACATCGAGATTTTACAAACTTTATTTTTTGTTTGCTCTGCTATAAAAAATATTTGGTCCAGTAGTTCCTGAGATTAGCGCGCAAATAAACAAACAATGGTTATGTCTTTTCTCTTTTGTATGTTTCATTGTTATCATCGTTAAGGATAGAAATAATATAATCAAAGAAATTTCAAGATGGCCATGTACTTATATTCGTCTATTACGCCATTAGCAGTATTCGACAACCTTATAATTACTTGATAAAGCTTATCTTAATTATTCTTTGTAAATATGATAACTTGTGTATGAATCACGACTTCACTGTAAATTCACTAGAAATTGAAAAAAATAAAATTCGTCACGCATATTATAATTTTAGGATGGTTAGAATGCCTTCAAAAGAGTTTCTTAAAGCATTAACATTAAATACATTAGATAGCGTTGGATGCATTATTGATGATATTGCTGTAAAAATATAGGTAAAATGTAAAAATATATTTATTCTTATAGATTTAACACATTAAATGATGTACGATTGCCGTAGATTTACGATTTGAACGTAATTTCACCAAACCCAAACCCCTTTTGTCATGGTTGCATCATTTGGCTGCGCCCAGAGTTAATGAGAAATGTTAAATTTAATTAGGTATCGCCATTAGTATGTTTAAAATGTGTTATTTTGAAATTATCCATTAAAGTAAGAAACGTTTTCAAGGCATTTAGGACAGGCCTGGTCTGATGTCATTTTAAGTCAGTATAGGAAAGGTTATTTTTTAATTTAGGAGAAAAAGTATATTTTCATACTAATATTATAAATGAGAGAGTTTGGATGTTTGGATGGATTGTCACGCCGCAAAAACTGAACGGAAATTTCGTTAACATAAATAATAAGATGGATTTCATATAAGTCATTGCAAAATATGCATATAATGCCATTGACAAACAAATATACAATGACGACGAACATAATAATATAAATTTTTGAAAGGCGTTGGTACCTGGCCTGGCCTGGGCCTGATATGATTGTGTTAAATTTCATGTCTCATCGCATACGAAATTAAAAAAGAAGAAAATGCACCCAGTACACACATCTTAACGCACTATAATATATCGCAAATCTGTTCGTATTGGCCATAGTCACATCGGTGGTATATAACTATAATTGGATGTGCATTTATATGAAATAATAATTTCCAGTCCGCCGGCCACTACCACGACGGCGACTGGACGCCCAACGGCGGCTACATCTACATCACGATAATCTACAACTTCTCCGTGAGTCTGGCGCTGTACGGCCTGTTCCTGTTCCTCGGCGCCACCAGGGAGATGCTGAAACCGTTCGATCCGGTGCTCAAGTTCTTTACGGTCAAATCGGTGATCTTCTTGTCTTTCTGGCAGGGTAAGTTTTTTTTTTTTTTAATCTTTATTGAAGAGCTCGATCAGTAACTGACTATTGCCCGGTTCCTATAAACGACGGAACGTCATAGTATAACACAAACGAATGGTTTCATAACGGACGGTTCTAATCAACCAATCGGAACCATGTTTTGGTATTTATGTTAACATCACGTACATTATAGAAACGCTCTAGACTTACGCCTAGTAGGATATTGTACTGTCTGTAAGTAAAACGACTCGTTTTATTTTTATAGGAACTGGGCATTAGTCGCACAAGCAGTGAGTATAAACCGTGTAAACTATTTAAAATTATACGATGGCTCACTTGTCGTTAAACAAATATATCAAACACAATACTGCCACAGTACTTGATAGCGTCTCAGCTCGACTGCCCCTACCTGAATCTGTGTAAACTACATGTTTTGGCAACCAATGCTGTATAAATTTTTGTGTTTTTCTTGATTAACATAATGAAATAATTGTAATCTGTTACTAGTAAATGTGGGACATGTATTCTGATAAATAAATTTTAATGATTATTAATAATACTATAGATTCTAAAACTAGATATCGTCTTCGTTAAGCATATAGGCGTTAAACTAACAAATTCTGGATTCGATGCTTAGTGGAGACTTGACATAATAATGTCGGTATATTATTACTTGAAATACATGCAGACCCATTATTTACCCATATTTTTTTGTCATCAATTGTAATTGACTCAGATTATGCAAATAAAGATTATTCTATTCAACCCAAATGTCCCTAAAATCTAGTTATAAATAAGATGTAAAATGCAACTGCATTATTTTTTTACAACATAATTTTATATTTTATTTCAGTTACAATGTATTTTTAAGGCACAGAAAAATATTGTAATTGAAATGGGAATTTATTCAGATTTTGTTGCGTCGAGTACATGTTAAACATTGTTTAAAAAAAGACAACCTGATGATGTAATAACAACGTAATTAATAACAATGCAATTATTCATGTTTGTGTATTACACAACCAATTGGTGTTTAATGTTTGGTTAAAAATGTAACAATTAAGCCAATAATGATGTGGTAAATACAATCGATGAAATATTTTTCTTGTACTCTTTGACAATTATTTTCGTATAATATAGTATTTATAAATCCATTTTCATTTTATTCTGTAACCAGTGCTGTAAAAAATAACAGGAAATCATTCCACTTGTTTTTTTTCTATGTGCTTACCACAGATAATATAATACTATACTAGTACAGATGCCCCATCCCATACAAGGTTTTTGACTCGTCCTAAGTTGGCAAATCCTTCGGGCGCCCGAACCTTTCATTTCGAACCAATAGATGGCGTGCTATAATAGTTCTGCCACCCACCACCAGATATCCCTAGTCGCTACTATAGATGCGATGCGCATGCACGGAATAGAAAAAACAAGTGGAAGTGCCCTGCTGCTCTAGCCTGCGACTTTTAACTTTGTACATTAGTACAACATCGGTCCAGTCGTTATTCGCTACTTGATGTGACATAACGTCTCGACTTCAGATATAATATATTGAAATCAGGCGTCATTCCGCAATTATAAATTGTAAAAACGATCCAGCATAATAAATAAGTCTCATGGCGATGTATCTTATCATCGGCAAATATAAAAGTTTGTTTTAATACAATAAAATGTAAATTATTGTGAAAATCACAAATTCGTATATTTTTTCAAATTAAAAAATACCTTATGCTGTTGACTTAAAGTACATAATTGACCTTAATACGTACCTAAATCAAATGATATAAGTTCTAGAAGCTTCGATGAGGGTTGTGACAAATTTGTTGATATCGATAAATAAGTGAAATTAATAATGTAAAAACAATACTTGAATTTAAAACAATCAGCTGAAAGAGTATTGGACTCGCATACGAAGCATTTTAAACCATCGTATAAAATGTAACACTGCAAACCACAAAAACAAATTGAAAATAAGTAGTATTAAAATATATATTAATTTATAATACAAATTAATTAAGGAATCAGTTAGGACGACTTCCTCCTCTTGGAGTTCTTAAATTTATGTTTAATTATTTTTCGGTTATAGTGGAAATTTAACTAATATCGACATGTAGTTATCGATACGATCAATCACTGGGTGAGTAGCAAAATGACAACTGAGTGTCAGACGGTTGTACCGTAAATATAACATTTATTTAAAAGTTGTTAAAGACCAAAATTTAATGAATTTATAATATCGCCCTCTAGCGATGAATAGTTTTACCTTTTTTCTAGGTGGAAAATTGATTCAACAGATAAACTAATTACTACCTTACTGTCATACGAAAAGACTTCATTTTAAATAACAATAAATACGATTTTCAACCGAAATGTTTTTTTGTCAATTTTT
>LQNK01000073.1:17476-34742 GCA_001586405.1 Phoebis sennae | reverse complement strand
CAGTAGTCAGGGTAAAACACGTCCGCTCCCGCCCGAGGCTGCGCGTGACTGTCCACCCCACTACCCGTGATCTCGAGACATTAACGGTTTTAGAACTTATAAAATACACATACACTACACGAAGGTACTCGTGGATGTCGAGGGCAGGCCGCAGCAGGCCTCTTCCACTGGTAGCGGGTCCTCATCAGGCGCTGGGTACTATGGACATAAGAACGGTAAGTGTAGTACTAGAATGGTATTACTTATTAGAGATAATACGAAGGTACTCGTGGATGTTGAGAGCAGGCCGCGGCAGGCCTCTTCCACTGGTAGCGGATCCTCATCAGGCGCTGGGTACTATGGACATAAGAACGGTAAGTGTAGTACTAAGAATAGAATAGAATAGAAATTCTTTATTGTACTTAAAAATACATAGTTTATAGTTAAAGAGTACACACATAGAACATCGTACAACAGGCGGCCTTATCGCTCCAGGCGATCTCTACCTTTAAGCGTAGGAAAAGTGGTTTAATGGAAGCAGGTATCGGGAGCGGGCCATCTTCAGGCGCTGTGTACTATGGACATAAGAGCGGTAAGTGTAGTATTAAGATGCTATCTTTATTGGAGATAATATGAAGGTACTCGTGGATGTCGAGGGCAGGCCGCGGCAGGCCCTTTTCACTGGGAACCGTTACTCATCAGGTGCTTAACAAATGATGGTTTCTTAATACAATAGAAGTCCTGATAGGTCAAGAAATTAAAGGTAGTTTAATAATGCTCTTCTTTCTGTTTGCTCTAAGATAGATCTAGAATGGTGATGACAAAAAGGGATCCAATTTTTGTCTTACTTTTGATTGAACTATTGTATTATACGTAAAAAAAATGATCGAAACCATTCATATCATTCAAATAATATATACGTTCGGTAATTACTAAGCTTACTCCTATTGGTATTAAATAACTGGAGGCTTCTACAAAGTCATCACATCAATTTATAATTAACTAGCTGTTCCGCGCGGCTTCGCTTCGGCTTCGCTCCCGTAGCATATTGTTGTCTATATATAGCATATAGGTATAGCCTCTGTTACTCGTGGATAATGTAGCTTTCGAATGGTGAAAGAATTTTGAAAATCGGCCACTAGTTTTTAAACCTATTCATTACAACCCAACAAACAAACTAAGTTTTCCTCTTTATTATATTAGTGTAGATATTTACCGCTTATAAATAAAAAATCGTCATATATTTACAGCAAAATATTCCCTCATTATTCGGATTTAATTGGGATAAACCGCGTTAAAACTATATTTTATATTTACTAGTAATTAATAGAGATACGATTTTCAAAACACCGAGTATCGGCGACCTGATTTATTAATTGTGCCATGTTGACCTAGTTATGGAGGCATTATTCTAACAGCACGTTAATAAATTGTATAATTATGAGCGCCGTTTGCAATCATCCTGATATTTCTGTTATAGCTGATTAAAATAACTTTTCATGGATAAAAATGTTCTGCTGATACAGAAGAGAAATGTTAGTTTTTTTATGAGCCTGAAAGGTAACATTATCGTAAATTGTCTGTGGTAATCATTGTAAGTGAGCATTCTAAATAAATAAATATTCTTGGACATAATAAGGTAGGAAGCTAGGTAACTGATTGATATGCTAAAACATATTTTTTTTTATAACGTGTAGACAGTAGTTCACATCATTATTTTCTACTCGTGGGGATCAAACCCACACCCTCCGTCAAAATAGACCTTTGCTGTATGCACTGCGCCAATCGGGTCGTCATTTCTGTGGGGCTTATTTATTTGGGTCTCTTATAATAAAAGGTAGACGCAGTGATAACCATTTTGTTGCGCCAAGTTTAGGCGCTAAAGACCTTTTTTAACTCCATCTTATCCATCATTTCTTTCCTAGCCCTAACCTTATTTCACACACCTACAAAACCACCCCCTCATGAACAATGATAAGACTTTATTGTACACATAAAGTGTTATCATGTTAACATGGACACACACAAATGACGGCCTTAAGGCTATTAAGCTCTTTCAGGCAACCATTTACAAAAAGACATAAATATGCAATTTTAAAAGTCCAAAAGCTGAAAAGGAACCCGTACCTTTCTCTAACAAATTCTTGGCGTTCATTACTTAACATTAACTAGCTGTGACTCGTAGTTTCACCCGCGTACTGCGTATAGGTTCGATTATGAAGATTATTTAACAGGACATGTAAAGAGATATTTCAAAAGGTTTTAATTTGCTAAGTTTGAGGCTGAAATATTTGTCCAAAAATATTTAAATTTCGTTCAAAACTTTATAATTCACGCGTAGCCGCAGTATATAAGCCGGGTAAATAAATAAACCTCAGCCGAGAATCAAAACATGTCTCCTTTAGCGGATAACTTGGCTTGTTAAAGTTTAACGGGAAGACGTGCCATAAAAAAGTTTTCACGACGCCTGACACAAATCTCTTGTCTAATAACGAAGTCAGCGCTTAGGGGTTTTTTTATGCGAGTAATCTATACTAATATTATAAAGCTGAAGCTAAAGTTTGTTTGTTTGAAGACGCTAATCTCAGGTTCGATTAGAATTTTTTTTTAGTGTTAGACAGCCCATTTATCGAGGAAGGCTATAGGCTATTATATCATCCCGGTATTCCATGAGAGCGAAGCCCTGGGGCGCAGCTAGTGGAATATACTTGTGACTATAAGGTTAATCCTTCCTAATCTACACTAATATTATAAAGAAAAAAACTTTGTTTGTTTGGTTGAATGTAATGAATAGGCTCAAAAACTACTGGACCGAATTTTTAACTAAAACTCTTTCACCGAATAACATTATTCCACCATTCGAAAGCTACATTATCCACGAGTAAAAGCGTTATAATTTGTCTTAAAAGTAATAAAATCAAATAAATATTTTGACTTAGAAATAGTATTTTTACGTCCAAAGCATTGAAGTTAACACAATTCGTTTTAAGGAATTCTTCAATCCACCTCTCAATTTTTTCATCTTATAGAAAAGAATTTTAAAGCGCTTCAACAAAATATTAAATTTTACAAATTATAGCATACAAAGGAGATGAACATGCCATATTTTACTCTACTCTTTGTATATTATAATACAATTTATATTCTTATCCATTTATGATTGCATGTCGCCATCAAAATGCGTATTTTCTTTTTCAATGTATACTAATATTAAAAAGAATGTTGTTGTATGTTTGGAATGTTTTCACACAAAAAGTACTCGACTGATTTAATTTTTTTTAGAAAACTGAAGCGAAGCCGCGCAGAGCAGTTAGTACATAAAAATTCTTATTAATAAATTAGTGCACGCTAAAATATTTTATAGTTACAAAAAATAAGCAACGAGGAAATCTGAATTCAATGTATAAAACTTGAATAATTGAAATAAAAAGACTGAATTCACAGCGAAGTATTTTATGTAATTAAGGCAATTTTCTAACACATGTTCGTTATAGCGTGACAAATGATTAGCATTTTACAGGAGTGAAAAGCGTTATTTAATAATTACATTAATCATACAACGTTGTTAAAATGTAATTAAAATTTATAATCTGTTATCAACATGTTATGTTAAATTTATAATATGTTATCAACACGTATCAAGAGCCTTGAGTATACGTAATACGCCCTACTAATTATAACAGTCAGATTTTTTGTTTAATTGTTAAATGTAGTAAATAATGCGAAGGTTTACTAATTTTTATGGAAAGACTAGCTTTCCGCCCGCAGCTTCGCTCGGGTGGACCCGGCAATTCGATTTCTCGCCGTAAAAACCATGCTTGAACTTCAACGAACATTAAAAAAAAGAATTGTCCAGTAGTTGTTGAGTTATGCGCTTACCAACACATTTTGCGATTCATTTTTATATATAAGATTATATTATTTTAACGTCTGCTTCCGGCTGTGCTCGCGTTGATTTAGGACCCTATGAGTGACTAAAATGTATTATATCACCTTGCTAATTGCCTATCTATACATAAAATTTAATCAAAATCCGTTCATTTGATACGAAATTGCCTTCTATTATTCACTAGAGGCTCGCCGCGAGTAAGACTTACATACAAACGTAAAATTCCCCGGCTATATTTTTTTATGTAGAATAGGCAGACATTTGCCCGCTGCCCCACCCGATGGAAAGTGGTGGTGCGGCCGAAGATGTTATTCATGGCTGCCTAGAAGGTGCCTATTCCCTTTTTTTTAAATTTGTCCATATCGTAATCAGCTGAGACATCGCTTCGCTCGATAAATAATTCCCTTATTAATCACTAGATCCATAACATATAGATTCTTATTTCTAATATACGATATTTTTAAAGTTGCTATTTAAACATCCTTCCCAAAACTATGTCAATGTTGTCTACGATTTTTCTAATCATTATCTTCTTTCTCCGTGGGGATTGAAGCAAACTTCTCTTAACTCGAACACGCTATAAAAATACAAAAGCGTACTTATCTACACAAAATCGATTAAATCTCCAAGGGACGCTGCGCTTACATTGTACCTACTTTAATGTATGAGAATTCCAAGAAGTAAGCCAACCATATCTTCCAATACTAATATAAATTCCGTTCAACATCTATGATCTTTTCCTATCCTTCTTCCTGCTAATATTATAAATGTGTGATGTTAAAATGGTTGTGTATCAATTTCGCCTCAACTACGGATTTTGAAAATTCGAACACAAATAGGATATTATCT
This sequence comes from Phoebis sennae, assembly GCA_001586405.1. Lineage (NCBI taxonomy): Eukaryota > Metazoa > Arthropoda > Insecta > Lepidoptera > Pieridae > Phoebis > Phoebis sennae. The sequence goes on along the minus strand of LQNK01000073.1, from coordinate 30,025 downwards.
AGATTAAGTGAAATAAAATCGAGCGAAAGCTACAAAATATGCTATACTTTTCACTGTGAGTGTGGATACTGGTTTCCATTTTTCTCTTCTTATTCCTCATCTGCACTGATGCTGTCGTTTTTCATTTCATCAAATCTTTGTCCTTTCCTACTCTAATGCTAAGAAGTCACGGAATGGTTTTTTGCCGTGGCCGGTACAAATCAAGGAGAACGTATATGTAAAAATTGAACGTAAATTTCCTGGCGGGATTTAGAAATAAAACTAAAGAGACACTATCGCAGCCGGTGTGGCTAAAAATCGAAACATAAGTTCATAGCCTAACCACTCGGCCATAGCTTCTGGTGATGCGACTGGAGGCGCGGTGGGCGGCGAGATGAGCTGTGTCTACCTCCATACTCGCCAGTACATTTGTTAAATTCGCTGATCGCACCACGCCGCAATTCGTATCGCCAGTAACTATGAATATCTTCTTATATTGTCTTACTTTTGCTTTCATCGCCCATCGCTTGCCTCGCCGCATACCGCATAAGATGTAGCTGAGAGGTAAGGCTGACAAAGCATCTACTATTCTAAATGGGCAATGTACTTCAAACATCAAAAAATAGAATACAAATTCACAAACGCCAAAATGATTAAACCTTCCACACGTAGCGTATTTCGCTTTCGATTAAACGAGTAACGCGGCATATTGCATCATTATATTCACTCGTTCCACAATATTACTAGAGTCGTTACAAAGAAATATGACCAGCGAGGAAGACCCTCGAAATATTATTTATTCATTTTGAGGGAATGTGCTGTGGGGCGCAATTGAGATCATTTTAAACGGTAGGTTGGGGATAATCGAGTTACATGCGTATATTTCCGCGGAAATAACAAACTATTATACATTTTTGCTGCAATAAAGAATATTATGAAGGAACGATATTTTCCTATTCTTTAAACCGTATATTATATTTAAGTGTCTCATAGACGGTCGTGTGTTTTTTGTTATTGAAAGCAAATTATGTATTACTCCACTCATTTGATGTGTAAATCAACACTTATTTATTTCTACTCTGTATTCACTACCTACTTATACTATGCAACTTTTCCTTCTCTTCTTTCCTTCTCTCATCTTTTTCGGTTACCTGGAAGAGATCGCTATTAGGAATAAGACCGCCACTTATACTTATCACTTCTATTCTTATTTTCTTGATGTGTCCTATCTTTGTGTAATAAAAAATTATTCATTCATTCATTTTATGGAACCTTTATGACTCCTACATATATTTGGTCATAAACATTTTGAATTGACTCCGCAATATAATACAGCTTCATTTTCACAAGCAAAATCTGCCAGCATATTAACTACTAAATTATAAACCTGAGCAGTCATTGTATTCATGAATCCTACACCGTTATTTTCAGATTTTCAACGCAATATATGAAATTATCAAACATTTTGGTATACTATCTAAAATAACCGCAAACGTTAGGCAGATATAAATAATCGCTAGCGATGATAAATTAAACTAAACAAGTATGTCAGACTAAAATAGTTTGATGTAGAAAATGTACTTCCGAACACAGCGCTGGTATCAAATATCATATACTCCATTCAGAGGGATCATCTTACGCTGGTCCCTCTCAGGTTTGCATAATGGCGCAGAAATTACTCGGTATAATACATGTGGAATCTTTTTTATTAGCCCCTTGTGGGAAACATTGAAATAAATAAAATTAGGAATTGAATGAGTCCATTTATTATGTAGATATTTTGTTAAATAAGAGACAAATTGACAAAATTATCTTAACATCATCAAATCGCAAACAAGTTATAGCCGACTATCAAATTGGAATGAGAGATAGTTAGTTAGTAGTTTTTTGTTGTCACAACACACTTAAAACCAACTGATTATAGGGTGTCCACGCCTTCAGAAATTTCAAGAACAAAAACTACGATTTTGTTGCAAATATTTCGATTCCGTTTCCTGTTTTGAGACAACATTTATGCAGTCAGAAAAAAGTTTTTAGGCCTCAAGCACTTTAATTCAGCTCAAGAATCGTTATTACACTCACGGAACCATTCGTGCTCGATTCCGACTCGGACTGGTTGCTTATTATAATTTTAGGGCTCCGACATAAAATGTTTGAAAACTTACGATATAATCAAATAGCAAAGGATTTACGGACAGCTTTAAATAATCATAAATTTTTATAGCATTTTATAGTACAGCAGTGCAAATTGATTTTATGTAAGTTCGATCGAGAGTCCAGACGTTTTGTGGCCGGTAAAATTTATTTTTACAGCCAAGCCGGCTCTATGACCAGCCCACAAAAATTTAGTGTGCTGTAAAAACTGATTCTGACCGAAACGCCTGTAAGAGGGTTGAACAATGTTCTTTTAATAAAGTACGTTTACAGATTGGAACGCGATAAAAATGGAAAATGTTGGGGTAAAAATGCTCCATTTTTGTAGGTATACGATAACTTTAAGTTAATAGTGCATTCTATGAATTCTTTGGAATTTTTAATAAATATTGATGTTTAAATGCAGCAACGAATACATTTATTGCACGTTTTTATTTGAATAAGATTTTGCAAAAACTGCATAGTTTACTAGCGGATACTCAAATCCATTTTTAGCGGATGGCTACGTCATAACATCTACCTGCAGCCAAATTTCAGCCCGATCCGTCCAGCGGTGGGTCTGTGCATGGATAGGTCACTATGTCAGTCAGTCAGTCACCTTTGAGTATTACATACAATAGATTATCCACTAGGTTACCCACTAAGATTGAACAGATAATGTAAAATTAATGTCAAACATCAACTTATTGCCCACGCCATTGCAATTGTTCTAACCCAAAACGTTTTTATTTAGATAAAATGAACTACAAGAAAATCATATAACACTTTTATATATGAAGTAGGGTACACATACATTATGTATGCTAAAATCACTTGATATTTATCGTTATAATATGGCCAATCGCACAATACTTTATAAATTACTTGCTGTTCCGCGCGGCTTCGCTCCCGTAGCATAATGTTATATATCCTATATTACTCGGATAACTCGCTTTCGAATGGTGAAAGAATTTGAAAATCTGTCCAGTAGTTTTTGAGCCTGTTCATTAGAAACAAAAAAATTTTTCCTCTATGTTATAGTGTAGAAAGGTAGGTAAACTATATGTTATTTTAATGTAAAAGCTATATTACTGTCAGACCAAGGCATTTTTAGGGCGTCCTCTGGGAATCGAACCCACGACGTAAAAGTGTAACGTCTAACACTTTACCTCTGAACCAACGAGGTGATCATTGCACATCCACCATAAAATCACATTTATCTAATAATAAGTTAGCGTACGAATAAACACCGCAAACCTCGCAAATCTCATTAATATTATAATGAAAACCGCGTGTAACAGCTAGTCAATCACCCTTTCCAATTATGCAAGTATTACGTTTTGGAATAGTTTTCACGCGAACGTTGTTGCGGTTAACCGATGTCAGATATAAGCAAAAAGAGATTTAATTATTTCAGGCAAATTGTAAATTTAGATAAGTATAATATTTGGTTCGATGATCTAAAAGTGTAAAACAAAGTCTTTTAGACTAAACTAATCGTAATTCTTACAACATCAAAGTTTCGCAGATAGCTTACTGCCTTGAAGCAAGAGAGGAGTTATGATGGGAAATTGGGTGATGAGTAGAATAGGATGGGAGAGTGCAATACTGCTTCACGCCGATCTTCTGCTGGGGAGTTAGTAATTTCACCCGTGTGAGCTTGGCCCAATCGTGCAATGCTCCGCTCCCATTCTTTTACTGCTGAATATGTTATAAAGCACACCTCTGTCGCCTCTTACGACATCCACGTGTGGGGCGGACCACGTATACTCCCATCGCCACACAGGTAATCAATACATATAATAAAATCGTAGCAAGTCAAAATTTGTACATTGAATATATTGGGGAAATTTTAATACAGGGCGTTAATATAAGGGATACAGAAGGCAAATCAATATTTTTTTTCTTTCATGTCTGTCTGTCTGTCTGTCTGTCTGTCTGTCTGTCTGTTTCTTTGAACATCTACTCCTCCAAAACTACTGCATGGATTAAGATGAAAATTTATACAATTGCTCATTATATTATAGGCTAACATAATATGTATGATTTATCCCGGAAAATCAAGTGGTTCCCGTGGGATAGAGGCTTACAAATTTATATTGTTTTTGACTGTACTTAAGAGCAGCAGGGCGATTTTGAGGAAAATATAATTGTATAGGTATTTAAGTTTTAAGATACCTATACACAAATGTATAAAACATCAACATTAAATGTCGTTTTAACAAAAAATCGTTACTATTGTATAAAGAAATAATAAAACAAACCCACATAGTAAGTGATTCAAGTTTATTTATCTTTGTTTTTTTAGATGTGCATACTTTTATAAGAAAAACATATTTTAACATAAACAACTTGATCACTATATCAAGTTGTTTATGTAATATAATAATCGTATATCTGACAAAAGCAATAGGCGTTTGGCCATATCGTAGGTCGTACGTAGGCCGTAGGTTTTCATCCATGCTTCTATTCGATACATTTTCAGCAATTCCAAACTAAGAAATATTGTCAGAGTAGATATAAATCCTACATCTACCACAAAATTGCCTTCTTCAGCGGTAAATAATGCTTAAAATGCTTAATTATTGATAATATTTCTAACAATTTTGCTTAGAATAACGACAAATCGGTATTTTGACTTGTCAAAGTCTGAAAATGTCAGAGACTTCATAGTTTATTTTTTATTTGAAAAAAAAAAGTATTTAAGGTGTATTAGATGTTTTTTTTTTCAAATAAATCGAGTTTAAAAATTATTTTTTGTGAATAAACGTCTCAATAATAACAATAATGTGTAACCGTGAACGAAATACATTCAAATAATGGTTTATTATTTTTTTTAATATAATCGTAAATGATCATCTAAAACTGTAACGTAAAAAGGTCATCACTAATTCATGACGTAATTTCACTCGACATATCGGAACTCATTTCAGAATCGAAGTGATTTTCGAAGTGAGGGTGAGAGTCCAGAAGAGATTCGAAATCGAAAATCGTATTTGACAGAATCGACCAGCAGGTGATTGAAACAAGAAAATGTTTATATGATTAGATAAAATGTCCGCAGATCTACAATTCCATTTTTATTTCATCAACATTAGTTCAGTAAAAATGAAGATATGTTGGAAAAACATGAAACGTTAAACGCCGCCTTACCAATTGCTTTAGCAAGTTCTTCTCAATAAATTATAAAGATTAAGTATTAATTATTATTATTTTACATTTTCTTTGGGTTCCATATAAGACTTAACGAGTAAACCCAAAAAAATTATACAGACGAGCGTGTAATTAAAATACTTATAATTAAAGTCATAATATCATTTTTATAACAACTATGTTAATTTTGTAGTCTACGCGTGCGAAGCCGCGGGCAAAAGCTAGTTTAAAATAAAAATAAAAATAAAATCCGTTTATTTCAGACGTCAAAAAGTCCATATTCAAGTCATTATAAATTAATATTTAAACTATTAAGAAAAAAAAGATAAAGAAAATGTAAACAAATAAATAGTAAGATATTAAATTATTAACGATTTTACTCTTATTGCGTAGCACTTATTTATTCTACAGTCTATAAAAGCTAAAACCCGATTCTTGTTTGTCTCACGCTTCATATTTTATGAACGGTTTCCTTTATTTACGGGTTATTCGCTGACTGTGGATAATCTTTGCTGATATTCAGTGTTTTTCCGTAGAATGTTCGAGCAAATTACTGTGTTATGATTGTGTTTTTGTTCATTCTTTCCATTATAATACAAACGTATGCAAAGTGAAATTTCGTTTGTTATATTTCTTCTATTATTCTTCTTATCGCTTTTATTTTGGGATTTTCAAAAGTATCTATACATATACTCGTATAGCTCGTTCGAATTTTTTCTATTTAAAAAAGTTGTTCCAGATTTTAAAAAGTTAAATCATTAATTTTTAATTATCACTACGTTCGACTTTATCTATAGAGTTTAAGACATATTTTGGTGTATTTATAGATCTAAAATATCCCTCCAGCATAACACAAGCCGTAATCAATCTTGAGGGTAAGGGGTGGCCGACACGCAAACACAGAAAATATTAATTAGGGGTAATTATGAACGCAAATTAGATATAATATCAGACATTTTCGAATAAAGGGCTTTGAGTACAATTGTAATATTAAGGGTCGATGGTTGCAATTTTAAATTATTGCCTAAAATTATACTTACATACATAACTTAGTAGTATTATGAGACGATATTTTATGCCTTGGTAGTAAATATAAATCAAAACAGTGAACTAATAATGGTAAAATTTTCCAGCAATTTAAAATTTGACATAGATGATGATGATGATGAAGATGCTCAGAAACGCAATTATCGCAGTTACTCGACGTTTAGCGCTATGGAATAGATAAACTAGCCTTCAAGTCTATAGCTCTACAGCTAGGTCTAGGCCAGATCTGCAGTTCCATGTCAGGGTATAATAGAATAAACATCAGACAAGTTTTCAGCTTGGCTGCTTTGCCTGCTCACTTTACATATATTAAATAATGCTTAGCTTTCAAAATATTTTAAACCGATAAAAAAAATTATGTCAAAATTCCACTTTTGATAAGTCTTCATGAATTCTGAATACTTTGTATTCAGTCGGATGAGAGGTCACAAGTATGCTTATCCATAAACGATGGGAAAATGACCCGAAAAAAATATTTGTCTCTAGTCATTAATTTGATATCCCTTTTGTTACAGGAATTTAGTTTTTCTTAGAAAAAAGAGAAGCGATGTCCTTCTAGCGAATATTTGCGGAAAGATATTGCCTTTCAATTTTTGGTACACAGTAATTGAATGTTTGGTACATCTAAATTGAGAGAAGAGTAGAACAGGATGGGAGAGGAAAGGAATGGGATTACAGGCCTCCGGACCGCTCATCGTACGAAACAGTGCAATACTGCTTCACGCCTAAGGTCTTCTGTTGGGGAGCTGGTGATTTCTCACTCTTTTATTGCTGAAGATTTTATGTAGCAGAATTAACCTCTGTCACCTCTTACGACAACCACTTATTTGATCAAATTTTCTAGAAGTTTGAAACAAATTTAGGGAAAACTTCTTCAATTTTTTCAAATTTTTTCATTTAAAGAATGAATATGTGTATGAATGAATTATTTTACATAGTCTGGCAGTTACGAAAGTGTCGCAAAGGCTATCGTGAAAAACTCGCATGTAACCTCCAAGCAAGTTGTGCACGTATCAAGTGATGCTGCCAAGCGACTTTGAGCAACTTCGTCTGCGAGCTTCGAGTATAATGATCAAAGTTTCGCTTGGACATGTTGTTGCTATTAATTAAATTGTGTAAAAGAATGTTTTATTGCTTCTTGTAGTTAAGAGTTAAGCTGTGGTTGAACTTTAAGCTGCACTATAATAGCTTAAAGACAGGCTAATAATAATGCCTTCCTGAACGATATCGTTCATGGTGGCCAATCACAACAGAGATTAGCCAGGTACGCAAGAGGTATTATAGTGCACAAGTATGAGTGCAAACACAGGTGCACTCTCTATTCCTTCACTCTCATAATCCGATGATGGAAGACCGAAACGACTGGAGGGAGATCAGGCGCAGGACCGACGGTTTTACGTGCACTCCGAGGCACACGCGGTGTTCCAACAGCACTAATTTCTATACTAGGGCTGCTATTGAGATATTTTATTGTGTGTAGAAAAACCTCAATAGCATTTTTTTTTGGTCCTACCAAAGTCAAAAATGCAACCATTAGACCAACGAGACAGTCAAAGACATTAACTAGAAAGATACAGAGGAAAGGAAGGAGTGTGAATGAAAGACGAAGTAGGGAGGAATGGAAAGGGACAGGAAAAAGGAAAAAAATTGGAACCAAGAAAGAAAAGTGTATTTACTAAAATAATTGTGATTGACGATATTTATTTTATTTATTTCATCAAAATTGATCTAAAATTGAATATATAGTTTTTAATATCGCTATCATGCTAAACTCGCATGTATCTTCCGGGCAAGTTACACGCGAGTCAAGCGATGTTGCCAAGCGACTTTGAGCAACTTCGCTTGAAGCTTTGAGTATAATGAGTAAAGTTTGGCTTGTCGATATTGTTGCTATTAATTAAACAGTGTGAAAGAATGCGTCTTGTTGCTTGTAGTAGTTATAGGTGTACTTGTAGGTTAGAAAATCAGCTGCAATTTAGAAATTGTAGGGAAATAACGTAAGGACAGGATAGACAATCATTTATAGTCGAACAAGATTTTTTGCGGCTTTGCTTTGTGTACTGATATACAACTAAGTGACGATCTAAAATATACGTTGTACACTTCATCTTAAACAATACCGATATGTTTAGGATAATACCTTCCTCGGGTATCAAACAATCTCTGTACGAAATTTCATCCAAATCGATCCAGAGCCTATCTATTCAAATAAACAATCAAATCTTTCATCTTTATAATATTAGTATAGAAAATCTACCCTACATTTTTATATTACACATCTTACTTCATCTCTTTCTTTTTACTCAATATAATTATTTACAATTTTAGATCTTTAACCTTTAAGATTTCCTAAGTAACATGAATAAATAACTCTAAAATTTCCACAGAACAAAATGGACATTTCCTTTCAAAGAATCGCCAAGATCGAAACTCATACAAAGTTGTTTCATTATCTCCAAGGAGTTCAAACTAATCTAGCAGACAATTGTCCACGTGCTTCCCAATCAATACACGTACAGAATTAATTGTATAGCGATCAAAGGAAAGGAATTATCTAGAAATTGCTTCAGACTTATAACGCAGACAAATTAGGATTGGACCTCGCAATGAGAGACAGGTATAACTTGTAAAAACAGTTTGTGACACCCTTTTATTATTATGAACTAAAATATTTTTCTCTACAATACTTATGGTAAAGGTGAAGACCCAGACCCAGAATGAACGAAATATTATTGCAAATGAATAGTTTTTTTACGTTTTCACTTTGGAAATTTCTGCAGTCGTGACACCCATAAGTAGGTTTTGAGACAAATTTAAGGGTATCATTAAATGATTTTTCAAGTTTATTGCGGACTATCTCTCATTTCATGATTCCTGCTATATTTAGAATAATTAGGGATAAAATAACAAATTGCAAGAAGCAATAGTCCAGTCAGTTTGTATATACCTTTATTTTGGCGTTCTAAAAGCTTGGTTGAAATCTTTAATTCATTTCCTTACACACCGCTACACTAAAATAATATTTAAAATTTGATTTGTACTTACAAAACTTGTGGTAACAGAACACGGGATTCAACATAAATATGAATTACTACGTAGTTACTTCTTGAGAACGGTAACTTATGTAAATCAGTTCTTGAAATAATATTCTACGCGAAGATACGCTTCTTAGTTCGGTCGGAGTTATTGTGAGGTGTTCCATGAAACGGTTGCATACTGTGTAAATGTCATAACAAATAAATAAAGTTATGAAATATAACATGTCTTGAAAATAAACTCTGTATGATTAAGCGTCAATCATTGAACGAATTTTGATGAAATTTCGAGTACAGGTAGATTTATTATATTAAAAGCAACACAAGCACAGTAAAGCAATAAAGCAATACAAGTTACAGGCAGAGTGCCTGTATGTCTATCTCTTCTTCACGCCTAAACCACTGAACCGATTTGAATGAAATTTTGTGCTAGAAATCCCATCGGAACGGGAGATATACGTGGGTAAAATCGCGGGGCAAAGCTAGTATAAAATAATAAAATTTTGTTCAATATTTAATATGAAATAATTGCTTATGTAAAAATATATGTCAGCAACTGATAACTTGAAGAATTAGTGGAATAAGGTGATAGAATACCTTTTATTAATCCATAGAGTCCGATTTAACACGAAACTGCGAGCAGAAGGTAACACTATATAGGCAGTGCGAAGCTTGGTGCGTCCGCGTAAGCATCACACTCCCCCTGGAGAAGGACCTCCAAAACGGTCCAAAACCGTCCGCCTTAATCTGAGTTAATAATGAAAAAGGGAGTAAAAACTGTGTACATTATAATTAATAATTAAATATATATAAAAATGAATTGCTGTTCGCAAGTCTCGCTAAAACTCGAGAACGGCTGAACGGATTTATCTTATCTTGGTCTTGAATTATTCGTGGAGGTCTAGGGAAGGTTTAAAAGGTGAGAAAAATTCGAATAATTGCCGGGAATTGCCGGGTCCACGCGAGTGAAGCGCGGAAAGCTAGTAATGAATACTTTATTGCAAACTTATGAACTGTAAGTATTTATGAAATATGGAAGTATGTTCACTAAGATCGCACTGGCGACCTGCCAGGGCCGGCAAGAGAGCAGCAAATTGGAGAGCCCCTTATATTCTGATACGAGAGGGCCTGCGCCCAATAACGGCAGTAGGCCGATACGGGTCAGTAGTAAGTTATAATTATGATAATAGTTCCATATCAGCGTCACGTGACGTCACAGTTCCTAAATCGCGATGTTGAATTTTCGCCGCCTTTTTAATTTTCGTATACAACTTCCAAGCTCCGACAAGATCGAGGATCCACCCTTTTCGTTGGAGGTATAATATCATCCTCCACAGTGGTGACCCCGACGTGACAAACATTCAGTTGTTCATCAATTCTTGTGAGACTACGAGTGGCACGCTCCTAGCTAGATCTAGCTTTGTTACGTATAAATCGAAACCTTTTGATCACACTTGTATTCATTTGAGCCCTTATTTTCGTAACCTCCTTAACAATATCACTCATCTTCTAACTCGACATTTTCTTTTGTCTAAACTATTCGCCTTCGAAATTTTATCTAGATGAGATAAAGGATACTCAAGTATTCGTCCAACAAAGTTTTTCATACTTACTTACAATCGCCCGGCTATCTCGACTAGACCTCGCCTCTCTCGGTCAATAATTCTTATATTATGGGGGAACGTCCTAGTTTTTTTGACAGAGAATAAAAGAATGCTAATCATTTAATGATTAATGAACACTACAACACCAGAAATGTAAAAAATGCGCGTCTGACTTCACAAGAGAAAAGGATTAATGAGAGAAAACTTGTGTAAAAAAGAGGTAAATGTAACCAAACAGTGTAGAAGTTAACGATTTTTTTTAATTTCAACAAAATAGTTTATACATTTTTATGAGACCCTTTCAAGCTAGGTAAATAAGCCTGTGTTACGAGAGCAAGTGACTTTTTATAACTAAGTATTGAAATTGGAGTCACAATATTGTGAATTACTTAAATACATGATGCCGCGTTTTGCACCGTCGTCTCCACCGCATAGCACCATACTAGTGCATACAATCTACGAAATAAATTTAAATAAAATTGCACGAACAAGGCATTTCTTAAACTTTAACCTACGACATTTCTTTGAAAAAAAGTTATTCATATTGATTGTAAAATAATACAGGATGTTTATTTTTTTGCAGAATCAATGGGTTCAACTCCTGGATTAGTAAATTATTATTTTTTTAAATCCAATCATGTTGTTAAAAACTACATTTTTGTAAAAAACGGCCTCGAGATTCCTTTCAGCATTTTGTGATATTCCTCATAGTTTAAGATTTAGCCCTAAAAGCCCATTCCAAAAATTCACCTGTATAGAAGATATCCAAAATACATTAAATAGCCACCTTTAATAAAATAACGTTGGAATTGAAAATTTAACAGTTACACTTTCGTTTGACTTTTAAAGAAAAATAACTTCGTTACAAATGCCGTCCGTGTAATGAAGAGAAAGTATTTATTTATGTAAATTGTTGTATTTATTGTGACAACTGTTTACTTGCCTTGGATATAAAATAGCATTTGACCTAGTTTGCTTATTAAATATGTGTTATTTGAGTTCTTAATATTTAATGGACCTATTGACCGAGTATATAGGGATATATACTTTTGCAGATGGAAATAAGTTTTTTGTTATTGTTTAATATTTTATACTAGCTGCGCCCCAGGGCTTCGCCCCCGTGGGAATATCGGGATGATATATAGCCTATAGCCTTCCTCGATAAATGGTCTAATCAACACAAAAAGTATTTTTCAATTCGAACCAGTAGTTTCTGAGATTAGCGCGTTCAAACAAACAAACAAACTAACTCTTCAGCTTTATAATATTAGTATAGATTAAAGCAGGCAAGCGTAGCACGCGGTTCACCTGATTTGAAGTGACTGACCGCAGAACTTGAAGATCTAAAACAATAAAGTGTCGTAGATGCCTTGCCGGCTTAAAGAAAGACGAAGGGATAAAGAGAGGATTAATGATGGGACATTGGGAGAGGAATGGAATAGGGTAGGAATGGGATGGGAATACAGGCCTCCGGGCATCCGCATAGTTGTTAAATGTGATGGTATTATTCTAAAAGTATATTCTAAGCGAAACTTTAGTACCTCCTACCCTCGTAGTTTTAATCTATATTTTTTTTACCCTCGGTCGCACTTTCACGT
>LQNK01000073.1:0-13330 GCA_001586405.1 Phoebis sennae | reverse complement strand
ATTGGAGAGCCCCTTATATTCTGATACGAGAGGGCCTGCGCCCAATAACGGCAGTAGGCCGATACGGGTCAGTAGTAAGTTATAATTATGATAATAGTTCCATAACAGCGTCACGTGACGTCACAATTCCTAAATCGCGTTGTTGAATTTTCGCCGTTAAGCATATATACAACTTCCAAGCTCCGACAAGGCCGGCCAGTCCTGTGGTTTGGACTGGTCGAGGATCCAACCTTTTCATTGGAGGAATAATACCACCCTCCACAGTGGTGACCCCGACGGGACAAACATTCAGTTGTCCACCATTTCTTGTGAGACTACGAGTGGCACGCTCCTAGCTAGATCTCGCTTTGTTACGTATAAATCGAAACCTTTTGATACCACACTTGGCTGAATTCATTAGACGCCCTTATTTTCGTAACCTCCTAACCAATATCACTCATCTTCGAACTCGACATTTTCTTTTGTCTAAACTATTCGCCTACGAAATTTTATCAAGATCGGATAAACGATACTCAAGTATTTGTCCAACAAAATTTTTATACTTACATACAATCGCCCGACCATCTCGACTAGACTTCGCCTCTCTCGGTCAATAATCGTCCTAGTTTTTTTGACAGAGAATAAAAGAATCCAAATCACTTTATGATAAATGAACACCATAACACCAGACGGTAAAAATGCGTGTCTGACTTCACAAGAGAAAAGGATTAACGAAAGAAAACTTGTGTAAAAAAGAGGTAAATGTAACCAAACAGTGTAGAAGTTAACGATTTTTTTTAATTTCAACAAAATAGTTTATACATTTTTTTATGAGACCCTGGCTTTCGAGCTAGGTAAATAAGCCTGTGTTACGAGAGCAAGTGACTTTTTATAACTAAGTATTGAAATTGGAGTCACAATATAGAGAATTACTTAAATACATGATGCCGCATATTGCACCGCCGTCTTCACCGCATAGCACCATCCTAGTGCATACAATCTATGAAATCAATTTAAATATAATTGCAAAAACAGGGCATTTGCTAAACTTTAACCTACGACATTGCTTTGTAAAAAGTTTTTCTTATTGATTGTGAAATGATATGATTATTTTTTTGTAAAATCAACATGTTCGACTTCTGGTTCGGTAATTATTTTTTAAAAATCCAATAGTGCAGTTTATTACATTTTCATAAAAATCGAAACTCCTTTCAACATTTTGTGATATTCCTCGTAGTTTAAGATTTGGCCCTGAAAGCCCATTTCAAAAATCCACCCGTTACAGAAGATATCAAAAATAGTCTATATATAATAATTACCACCTATAACAAAATAACGTTGGAATTGAAAATTTAATAATGACACTTTCGTTTGACTTTTAAAGAAAAATAACTTCGTTTCGAATGCCGTCCGTGTAATAAAGAGAAAGTATTTATTTATGTAAATTGTTGTATTTATTGTGACAACTGTTTACTTGCCTTGGATATAAAATAGCTTTTGACCTAGTTTGCTTATTAAATATGTGTTATTTGAGTTCTAAATATTTAATAGACCTATTGACCGAGTATATAGGGATATATACTTTTGCAGATAGAAATAAATTTATGTTATTGTTTAATATGTTATATTAAAACAGGCAAGCGAAACACGCGGTTCATTCTATTTGAAGTGATTGACCGCAGCCCATGAACATCTACAACAATAAAGTGTCGTAGATGCCTTGCCGGCTTGAAGAAAGAGGAAGGGATAAAGAGAGGATTAATGATGTGACATTGGGAGAGGAATGGAATAGGGTAGGAATGGGATGGGAATACAGGCCTCCGGGCCTCCGCATAGTCGTTAAATGTCATGGTATTATTCTAAAAGTATATCCTAAGGGAAACCTTAGTACCTCCTACCCTCGTAGTTTTAATCTATATTTTTTTTACCTTCAGTCACTTTCACGTGTTAATGTCTTCACTACATCCTTTATAACTAAAATTTCAAGAATTTTTACAAAATATTCTAATAAATCTTTTAATAATATCTCGTAAGAATCTTATACCTTTCAGAAATAATTCGATCAAGTTTTCAATTACAGTCTGTATGTTTGTTCACGTGTAGAATAGAGTAAAGACGTCCTTTGAAACTGCGGGAAATAGCTTTCCACGGTAAGTATAACTTCTTTGTTAAACGTATATTTTTCGTATTAGCGACTAGTTCTCGTATTCTATAAAGACGATATAATGAGACGTAATAACAGACACAAAGCTGTAGCATTCTTATAACTTTTAAATTATTGTACATTAAAACCAGTCAGGAATTTTACATTGAATATAGTTAAGAATCTTTTAGTAACAGTTTAAATAAATAAAGGATCCATTTTATTTAAACTACTTACTAGCTGTTCCGCGCGGCTTCGCTCCCGTAGGTTAACATTATCCGTGATGAACAAAGGCTATACGAAAGCTATGATAACTAGATAATGCATACTGTATCCATAGCGTCCAATGGTTACAAGATATTTTTAAGTCAGTTCAGTAGTTTCGGAGCCTTGACTTGAATAATCAAACAAATAAAAAACCAAATCTTTTCTCTTTATAGATAATACTAGTGGATATACGTTTAAACTTACCAAATATCTGAACAAATACGAATCATTTCTATTAGGGATATTTATAATATTATAAATATAAAAATTTGGACGTTTAAATCTTTAGATGTTTGTGTGCCAGTCACGTCGCAACTACTGAACGAATTTTGATGACATTTCGAATACAGATATATCAGTTATTTTAGGTGATAGGGTGTAATGATTTACCTCGAATTGAATACAAGCGAAGCCAAGGACAACAGCTAGTTAATAATAATATTTCCAAATGAAAGAGTAAACCTTTAGTTCCATTCATAAAATAGAGGCTAATAAAGTATTCTTCGGACCTTTTCCGTTCTCCTTGTATGAATAACATTACCTTCAGTGGCCCTTACATCATAAGACCGTTGAGAATAGGGCTGCCTACGTATAGTTTCTTGCAAAAATACGAGTATATTAAAATTAATAATGGAAATAAGTACAAAATGAAAGTTTATTGTACAGAACAGAGAAACATGTTAATGTATATTTATTTAATTCGCAATACTTAA
This sequence comes from Phoebis sennae, assembly GCA_001586405.1. Classification (NCBI taxonomy): domain Eukaryota; kingdom Metazoa; phylum Arthropoda; class Insecta; order Lepidoptera; family Pieridae; genus Phoebis; species Phoebis sennae. The sequence goes on along the minus strand of LQNK01000073.1, from coordinate 10,228 downwards.
CCAAAATCTAAATATTTTTTCTAGTTTGTGTTTTTGCTACATAGGTTTATCAATCATCAAAAAAAAAATGCGCAGGAATTTGAAATTTGAAATATGTAATTTTAAAAAAAAAGCAAAAGTCTTTACTGTTACTAAAAGAAACTTAAAATAACACAGTATAGGAGGCACACAATTAAATAACAACCAACACAGAAATGTTCATAACAGTAATCTATACATATAATAAAGCAGTAACCCAACCATTTCTGTACATTGAATATTTTTCAAAAAGAGTAATTGGTATGCAATATGTATGTTCTATAGATACCAAAACCATGGTTAAAAAAATTTTTTTCTGTTTGTCTGTTTGTCTGTTTGTCTGTTTGTCTGTTTATCTGTTTGTATGTGCGTCAATCACGTAATAACCACTGGGCAGATTTTTATAAAATTTCACATGCTGATAGACCAATATTAGGTGCTACTTATAGGCTACATTTTATTTAAAAAAATATATTTTTGGGGTGGCTCTCCATACATGTAAACGGAGGGTAAAAAAACAAATTCGCGAATACAACTTTGAGTGAGGTTTCATTAGAAAGGTCTTTAAAAATGATATCGAGGTTTCTAAATGCGTTTTCTGCTAAAATAAATATTTTTTGAGATATACGCTTCTAAAGTCGTAAAATGTCATACCACGTGACAATGTGAGATTTTGGTTGAGTTGCAAACATGCCTTTTTATACTCTTAACGTATAGATTAAGACATTAAAACACTCAATGAATCCTCAAAAACCTTAAAAAAATAACTAACTCTCTGCCCGCGGCTTCGCTCGCGTGGCTCCTATTTTCTGTATTTTTAAAGAGGCGCGCGCTCTGTGAGATTTTGGTCAAACCTATTTCCATAGAAAATTATTAAAAAAACTATAGACATGCGCATATATCACTGGTTCTGCGATCGTATTTTTTTTAATTTTAGTGGTGCTGCTCTAAAAATACAGAAATTAGTAGCCCACGCGTGCGAAGCCGCGGGCGGAAAGCTAGTGTCTCATAAAACTATATTTTGGATCAATGAGGTGATAACCCTAGTCATATCAACCGCGTATTCAATAGTCCATATGGAAAAATAGTTTTTATCCGATTGCAATATTTCAGGGTATATTAACGAGAGACCTTTTATAATTTTACAAATATAAAGGGTTCTAGATACCTTTGAAACAGTTTTTCAATTAAGTTGGAACTCTATTCTTATTTTAATACAATAACTTTTTTTCTAAGTTAATAAAAATACAGAATTAATACTTTATAAGTACTTATAATTCTTACTAATGGTTATATCTAGTCTTTATTAAATGTAAGTTGGAATGCTAGAGAGATAAGGTGTTTCATTTTTTTGTACAAGCTAAAATTATGTTTATAAACGCCTCTGCATTTTTTTATAAATTCATTAAAAAATAACTAAAAATGTATGGTAAATAAGATTAAGCCAACATTAATCCTAGAAAAAGGTTTTTACACGCTCGACTTACCTTCATCTAAAAGTCAATAGTGCCTGATTTTGTAACCATACTCGACGTCAACTTTGTAAAAATAATCACTTGTGTTTAACCAACCCGAAACCCAGGTAAAAGGCCCAAATGTCTATCAAACTTACTAAAAATAAAAGAAGCCTTTACCTTCGATAATATCACCCAATTTGACTGGGGTAAAATCAATTTCGCGTAGGTAGATAAGTGTTTCGTCAGCGAACATTCTCGAAAACAACAATATCGACTGAAAGGAAAAGAATAGAGAACTCTATTCTTCAGAGTTCAATTGTAGAAATATATGACAATCAAGTAAGTGATTTGATTTCTATCGCTGTAACCGTTCAGCCACAGCTAACCGCGATGCGAATTGCGGTGCGGTATGCGGCGAGGCAAGCGATGGGCGATGAAAACAAATGTAAGACAATGTATGAGGGTGGCCAGAGCTACCGTTGAGTTAAAAACTATATTATGCCTGTTTTTCACTTTGAAAATCCACTGACAACCGTGTCTACATACGGCGAACTACGCTTGGAGGACGACCCGATTAGCGTAGCGGATACAACAATGGTCTATTACGCCAGAGGGTGTGGGTTCGATCCCTACGAGTCGAAAATTATGATGTGATGAACATTGTAGTTTTCTACTGTCTGGGTCTTCATTTATCTATAGTATGTATGTATTTAAAAAGTATGTCTATCAGTTATCTAGTTTCCATAGTACAAGCTTTGCTTAGTTTGGGACTAGATGGCGTTGTGTTAAATGTCCAGGAATATTTATTTTATTTATCTTAATGCCAATATATAACAAATAACAATGCCATTTATTGCCTGTACCATTCAATTCTGTATCAGATTTATTGTCCGTTAGGTGCTCCGGATTTGGTTTACCCAGGTCAAACATTGCTCAGTATCCCCTAAGGTACTCTCAAGAACGTTGTAAGTCAAGGAAATACTTTTACTAACTTTACTCTCTTTCTCATTTCATCTGTCTTTGATTGTTATATTGACGATAATTGCTTCTTCTTTAGAAACAGTAATATTGGGATATTTTTTAGAGATTAGCACGGGTATGTATCCTTAGGTTAACAGAAAACATTCGTGCTAAATAAATAAGTTTGGCAATACGTCTTAACTGCGAGTAACAAAGTTATCAATGTAAATGCTCCATTTGGGCCATAACGATGTGTGCAAATTAAGCGAATAGAAGTTCTAACATCAGAATAAAGTTAAATTGAGACAAACGTTTATACTTTGGTGTATATCTATCTCAAGTAATGCTTCATTTAAGATTTATGAGGTTATAATCAATGGTTTCATAACAAAAACACGTTTTCACGTGGAAAACATAAGTGGGACGGAATTACCAAAACCGAAAGCCTTAACACAGGGAATTAATTTTTTGTGGCGTTTTGAAGGACGCTTAATCTTCAAAGATGTTGGAAGGCTCAAGTGAGCTCTTATACCTTCGTTTGTATTTCAATTTGGCGGGTAAATATTTGCATAGCGTAGGGTTTCTTTGATATTTTCTGTATATTTGTCTTGCGGTGACATGATTTCGTAATCTGGAATGTAGCTGTATATCAAGTATTCATAACTTGGTCTAGAATCTAGCAAAAAGATTATGTTATATTTACCTTGCGTCTACAGTTTTCTGGAATTTTGTGCCTATGATATAATGTTTGCAATTAATATGGAACTATATCGATTTGACCCGATTGTCGCAGTGAATGTGGCAATGGTCTATTGCGCCGAAAGGTGTGGGTTCGATTAGAAAATTATGATGTGATGAACATTGTAATTTTCTACTGTCTGAAGTATTGAATTAAAGACTTTTTACACTATTTCCACTATATATTTTAAAACTTTATTTAATTACAACCGGTTTCGAGAATTCATCACCAGGTGGTATAGAAAATATACAACTGTGGAACTAGTGAAGTGTTTTTTTGTACAAATCAATCAAGATGCAGTTCCATCAAGAGGTAACAATACAAAATATAAATAACATGAAATTGACAAATAATAACAAATGTTAAATTACTAAGATGGTATTCGAAACCGGTCTAATTTAAAATTCAATCATTGATATAGTGTAGAAAATATACAACTGTGGAACTAGTGAAGTTTTTTTACTAATCAATAATTTTACTCACAAAAATTTCGAATTTTCAATGAAATTAAAATACTTTTACCACTATTTTATAAAAGAGTTTACTGTAACACTAGTAACCGTCAAACAAAGGCCGGAGTCGCATTGTTTGACATTCCGCTTCAACGATTTCAGTGTTTTGTAAAATTGTTAATCTGTTTCTATGAATGTACTTGTGAGGAACTGTGCGTTCAAATAAAACCGTTTAATAATTTGCTTATTTGTATAGCTCGTTGTCTAAATAAAGTATTGTAATGACGACATCTGCTTACCCTGAAAAATAACTGGCTCTCACGTCGTAATATAATATAAATCAAGACATTTCACTAAATTTTGACAACATTTTAAATAATTATGATTTATAATGGCTTGTTATATGGGTGATGCCTGAAATAAACGAATTATTATTATATTATATTATTATTATTAATACCACTATTGGCTTTATTCATATGTACTCCTCCTATTTCAAGCCATCAGTATTTCACACTTACATACATTATACAAGCATACAATTTATAAACATAAAACTTGCAACGTTATTGCCTAATTAATAAAGAAATATCAAATCTTCAAATAACATATATTAAGTATGTACATTATTCATAAACTTTATTTACCGCTTAGGTTTTTCTAAAGTATTATTGATGGGCGATGAAAGAATTCAAAATTTTTTAGAAGTTGAGGCATTTGGTTAGAAATGTTCATTTGGTTCATAACCATTCGTTATAGGTCAAGGAAAAGGAAAATTTTTCACGAAAACGCCCCTACACAATATTTTTTCCACTATTTCAACGGAATTTAAATAAAAGATCTAGGTAGTGTAACGTTAGCAACCATCAAACGAAGCCCGAAGTCCTATTGTGCGACGTTTCGCTTCAACTCCCTAGGTGTTTTGTAAAATTGTCCATTTTTTCCAACTGTTTGTGAGGTATGTACTTTCATGTTAAATAAATAGTTTTAGTAGTCTATTTATATGACTTTTATTCTTTAACAAACAATTTATTGCAATGGATACGATTGACCCCACTACCGCCAACAAAAGTTATGTTAAATCTTTCAGATTTCTCCTGATAGTATTTTTTTTAATCTTTTTTACTATCGAGATTTTTGTATATATGTAGATTGTAGAATGATTACGGCAATCTCATTTTATCAATTTCAATTAAATTTCATAAAAATCGAAATAATCATCCTTCACGTGCAGTTTAATCCACACATCATAGTTTAAAGAATTGATATTACAAGAATAATTTTACTTAATAAAACTTTTAAATATATGTTTTTTCTAACCTATTGTTACGCTAATATTTTTCTCTAATATTTCTTTCTAGGTATTTGTGCCATAGATCTAGGACACTAATAAGAAAACGTAACGATCGATAACCAATATTTTCTCATAAATGGAGAACAATTTTATAGTTCCCTATTCTATGAACCTCGCTGTGTTATTGAAGATTAAAAATTCCGTTCTCAATTTTTCTATTACACTCTAGGTTTTATTAAATACAGCGCAATAAAAAAGAATAATTATCTTGAAAGTCTTCTTAGTTCACAAATTTAATCTTTTTCCACGATATTGGAGACTTTGCGGACGGGAGAGGAATAGAACAGAATTTTCCACAGATTTCATCTATAGTATTCCTAAGAAAAGTTTAGGAGTATACAAGTACTACGGTATACATTACATAAACAGGGATAACTTTAGCTGTTGTATGCCAGTGAGTCCCAGAAGAACCTTATATAAAATTATTAGATTTTGGAACAAGTTTTCCACTGGCGATAGAGGTTTACGACGGTTTTAATCTGGTCGACGGGAATAAACACGTACTAAAAATCAAAAGTTGTGATGACTTTAGACTTAAGTTTCTACCTCATTTATTTTGATAGCTGGCTGAAATGTATTGTAATACTTATGAGCAGTTATTTTTATATGAATTCTTTATTTTTAACTTTTTAACGTCTTTTGTTTTCATATTGTATACATTAAAGATTTTTCGATAAATGATAATTTGTTATCTCGACTGAATTATCTATGAAAAAACCAAACCCTCTTCTTATTTTTGATTTGCGAGATTTTATATATAACTTATGTATGTCAAATTCCGTCCAGTTGGGACCGAGGCGCGTACAAAGGAATGGATTAACAAACATACAAAAAACATACGCTTGGCAAACATTACCCTCCTTCTGTTGCAGTCAGGTAAAAATATGGTTTCATCCGTATTATATGTTTAACCATCCTCATGAATCTGCCTATCATCAAATATATTATGTTTTAGAATCCATCCAGTAATTTTGAAAGTTAGCGGGTTTCACAAACAAGACAAAATATATAAACTTTCCCGCTTTATAATATTTTATTCCAAACTAACTCTGCCCCACGGTTTCACTCGCTTAATATCCCGTTCCCGTGGAATAACCGGGACTAAACATATCCTATGTCTATCCTTAGGTTTCGAACAATTTCTTAAAAATAATTATCTAAATCGGTTCAATAGTTTAAGCGTGGAGAAGTGACAGACACACAGGCAGAGTTTCGCATGTATAACATTAGTAAGGAAGCAAGGATTAATCCCATTTAAAAATTATTCATTTGTTTATTCAGAAGTAATACGAAATGTATACTTATTATTAATGATGAAATATGTAATACTTTCTGGGAATTACGTGCATAATTGCTTCGTCACAGGTGAGCCGGTAATTCGTCGGAAAATGTATGGCCACATGAATAATTCAAATAGCGCCATCTAGCGTATGCTAATGTACCGCCAATGTTGCATTCGTTGCAGGATTTAAGTGAGGGATTTTGGCGGGAAAATATAAACCATTTTTATTTCCTCTAGCTTCTAAAAAAACTTTTTATCTCTTTGAAAAAACTTATTGTTAACTGAAGGTTTTCGATATGAAAATAATCATTTATTTTAGAATTAGTGTTCCGTACGGGTACTGTCATAGCTTAATGTTATATAGCCTATAACTTCTTGATTCTTGGTCTATCTTACAAAAAGGATTTTTTTCAAATGCGACCACTAATTCGAGAGATGAGCGCGTTCAAACAAACTCACATTATTAAGTATACATTGAAAATTCGTTTTAAAACCTATTAGAATAGAATAGAAAATATTTTTATTCATGTAAACTTTTTACAAAGTACTTATGAATAGTCATTTTTTAAGTTACCACCGGTTCGGAGAGTCGCTTCTATCGAGAAGATACAAATTCCCAAAGTAATCACAATTCTGTTATCATTTGTGATGTTATCATTTCTGTTTAGTTCTATTATTTTTATTTAGTGTTTTAATATGTATGCTTTTTGGTACCTACTAAAATACAACAGGCTTTTCCCATTCTGTGCCCAAAGGTTGTCTGGTAGAGTTTGCTCTAGGTGATAAAGCCGCCGTTTGCACCACATTTTTCTAAACTTATTTAATATTACTGTATTCCACTTTATTTCTACTTGTGCAACAATTTTATAAAATAAATAAATAAAACCATAGAAATATTTCAAATGTTTCTCTCGCAACTTAAGCCACGCTTTTAAATAAATGCGTTATTTATACTTTAGGCCCCGACTCAAGATGCTCGTAGATTTATGCGCAGAATTAATTTTTCAAGTCTACCTCCATTTCATAAGGACTATTTACTCTGTTATTGTTCATTAAGATTATAATGCGCTTATTAAATTGTAAATTAAGTACGGACGAAGGAACGGTAAAGATCTCTTTGCTTGGGGATTCAATGGTGCAAAATAAAGGAAAAAGTATGATTAAATTCTTAGTTTGTTGAAGTATAAACTTATTCCTTGATATTTATATATGTACTAACTTTCCGCCCACGGATTCGCGCGCGTGGACTAGTAGTCCTATTTTTTTTTTAGTTCTATCTTTCAAGTTGGATCAACTTGCACACGGGTGTAAAATTTGGTTAAAATCCGTTAAGTAGTTTAGACGTCCATCGCGGACAAATGTGACACGTAATTTATATATACTAAGATGAAGAATATAATGTTTAATCAAATTCAAATATGTATATACTATATTTATTTTTAGCTACAGTTAAGCTAGTACAGATTTTAACCGCGACATCGCACGCAAATCCTATAACAATAGTACTTTTTTCAGGATATTCGAAAAGGTAGGTTAAGTCCTTCTCCGTACTTATAACGTAAATAAGTAATAAGCAAACATGTTTACTATAGAATTTTTATTAGTTGAAATTTATAAACTCGAACGGAATGGAAACATATTTATTTCATCTCAATAAATGTTGAAATCCTGCCAAAAAGGAAGATCGAGTGTTGCTATTGCGATAGAGGCACGTCTTATAGACGGAGTCCAAGAATGAGCACTTTTCAAACTACTTCCTATAGTATCTGATTGCCTAGTACCTCCTAACGTGTTCCGAGATATCATTTTGTCAAATTTATAAAGAAATAGAGATATATAAATTATATTTATTTGGATTGATTAAAAGGATGATGGAAATTTATCATTTTAAAAATATTTCAATCACTTAAAATACAAGTAAGGAATTTATTATCTAGCTCTAGGTATCCTATTACACATAGACATAAGGCAATAGTGATACCCAATATTTCATTCATCTCTATAGTGGTTGAAATCTTGCCAAAGAGAAAGATCGAGTGTTGCTGTATGTGATAGAGAGACGTCTCAAAGCTGGAGTCGTTTGAATGAGTCTTCAAAGTATTGAGGGTATATCCATACGATGAGACGTTTCCACACTATTTCCTTTTGTTTCTGGTTGCCTAGTACCTACTGACATTTTCCGTTCAATAATTTTGCCAAATTAATAAATAAAAAAGAAATTCAATAAATTAAAGAAATTAATTGAATCATAAAAATAATATTTATTTGGATAGAGACACTTAAGGGAAACCATTTTGATGAATATTTTTGTTCAAAGTTTAAGTTAGGAATTTATTAACTGGGTATCATTATTCCCCAGACATGAGACAATAATGACATTTTTTTCAATTCAATAGTGGTTGAAGATTGCCAAAGAGTAAGATCGAGTGTTGCTGTATGAGATAGAGGGGCGTCTCATAACTGGGTACTGATTCACAAATCCGGGTCGGAACGAAGATGTTTTGGTCGAAATTTGTAAGAATCTTGTTCCAATTTTCGATACTTTGCGATAGGATTTACATTTGTGAAGTTGTTTTTGTCGGGAAGTCGGGAGTTGTTTTTACAAGTGTTCAAATGTAATACAAATATGCCCATACCAATAACGAGAACTTTCCAAAGTGCTTCCCTTGTTTCTGTTTTTCTAGTACATTTTTTGTTAAGCTTGTTATAAAATATTTTATAAAAATACATTCCCTCTCATCCTACTTGCCTAGTACGAAGTACGAACTAACCTACCCCTAGTAAATCTATACTAATATAATAGGAAAACCTCGTCTGCTTGTGTATAATGAATGGGCTCAAAAACTATTGACCGAGTTTAAAAATTCTTTCACTATTCGAAAGCTACATTATCCGAATAACATAGGCTATATATTATAACATTGTGCAAGCTAGTGTAGAATTAAAAAATACATTTATCAATTTGTAAATTTGAATTCGAAAGTGAAATATCTTACCGAATTATTCTTTCAATTCAATAGTGGTTTCGAGTTCGAAGATCGAGTGCTGCGGTATGAGATAGACGCGCGTCTCATAAGCGTCGTATAATGAGTCTCAAAGTTGGGTTTACTTGCAATATTTAGGGATATCGATATACGGAATAATGACTTTCCAAACTTGCACAGTTAAGTAAACTCTTAAAGTATTTTTTATTTTTTTAGGCTTTATTGTAATTTTTTTTTTGTCAATAGTTTTTGCACCACCTACCTTTACATGTCTTCCAATTTTATTTCCTTACCCACCAGGTTGTCTGGCAGAGATCGCTGCTTTAGCGATAAGACCGCCTGTATGTGCCCGTCAGTTATTTTACTTATTTTTGTAATTTTTATTTTTTATGGTGTACAATAAAGTATTTTTGTTTGTTTGTTGTTTATAATATTTAGACGCGAAACTAAACTGTTCCCATTTGCCTTCTATCAATATCGAATCCACTTCCTCCAAATATTTTTTTAATTAAATTAAAAAAGCCATATATTATGAGTCTTCAAAGTTCGTAGTTTTACAATATAAAGGATCAATAGACGCAATAATAAGACTTTCCAAACCGCTTCAAACTCGCAAACTTCGAGTTTACTCCAGGTATAGATTTACGGTTCAAGATTGTTTAAATAAATCAAATTAAAACTGTTATTAAACAAACAATAAACTAAACTAAACTAAAGTAATTATGTCATGTCATGCATTTGTACCGAAACCTCTGCTGTCTCTTCCATTTTTTGAACTGCATACAATTACTGCGGTTTTTCCAAATTTTCATCTAACTAGCTATATTTCTGTAGATCATTCAAAACATCTCAACATCATCGTCTCGTTGACATACCGACATATTATAATCCATTAATTTGAGTGCCCCCTTCAAACCAATAATCACTACATAGTATAAAACAAAGTCGCTTTTTCTGTCATGTGTCATGTTGTAAGTCCCTA
>LQNK01000686.1:145456-156826 GCA_001586405.1 Phoebis sennae | reverse complement strand
TTAGTAAATATCAATCGTACAATTGCATAACCAAAACAAAATTGTCCACATAATTTAGTTTTAGTGCTACAATTGTTGTTTTTAAACTATTTTATACGATTTTAAATGTCTTAATTTTATATTTGAAGAAATAGTGTATGTACCAATGGGTCTTAAATAAATAAATTTTATTATTATTATAATAATAATAATACCATGATTTAAAAGTACTTTAGACTTGATGCAATTCAAATTAATTTGACTGCTAGGAAAATTTGTGTGAATCAACGCAAATATATTGTATAGTTTTACTAATGTATAATAATTCAAAGGAATAATTTTTCCTTTTTCATTTTGTAATATTGTAATAAATTCATCATACAACCAAAATATTTTAAGTCGTATATTTTAGTCATTTATAGAAACAGGATTTTATATATTTTTTTTAAACATATTTATTAACTTTATGTTTTTGGTAATATTATTTCACCAGAGACTAAGAAAATATATCATCTGTTAAATAGCTATATCTATTCAACAAATTTATTCTTGGAACCATATGGTTATTTTAACATTTTGCCAACAATTTTAACCAGATTGTAACATTTTGCCAATATTTTTCAATTCAACCAATATCTCATTGGTACAATATGGTTATTTTAACCAGAAACTGTTAAATTTAATACTGAGTAATAAATGTTTTGTTAACAGATTTGGTCAGCAATAGGTTGGTTAATTTTACACATTCTTTGTGGTCCAAATATGAATGCACTATTACTTATAATAGTAAAACCATTTAAATTGCAGTTGGACTTATTTTAATTCTAATATTATAATAATGAAAACGACTATTATGTATATTTGTTAAAAATGATGTAATTATAAGTAGAAAGGTTCCTAAATAGCGGAAAATTCACCTTATTGATAAACTTTTTAATGTGTCTAAAAATTATGTGCTGTTACGACGTTAGATTGCTTCTAGATTTAAAACATCTTTTGTACTAAGTATGAAATGTTTCTACAGTTCATAGTCTTACTAGTCCAAACTTGTTAAATTTTGTATAACGGAAAATTATTCAAAAATAACCTAGATTGGTTTAGATTATTTTATATCTTTTTTGTCAATCGTTTAAACGATTGCATTATGCGATGCAATACTTCAAAATCTAGTAATCCCTCCTTCCTTTTGAACCAAATCCTATTATTACCGACCAAACTGATAACAGATATTTATTATATTGACATTACTGTGTGTGTCATTAATATATTTCACTCACTGCGTTTTTCCTCGTCGCCAATGTTATTTCCTATGGTTGTAGGTGAGCATTAAATAAAAGATTCAAATATCAGTAAGTAGGCACACAGCTCAACGGATACGTCTGCACGCCACAGATGACAGGTTTGAAGTGTCAGAAGTGACACTAGCGCCCCCCTGGTCTGTGTGCTAACATTTATTATATACCGTGAACACCACAATAAAAAAGCTAAAAGTACATGAACCGTTATGTTGTGAGCTCAGTCCATAAACTTAGAAGGGGTAAGGTTTTCTGATAGAAAAGAACGATGTCAGTTTAGAACACTCTAAATTGTACTTTATTGCATTGATTTTAATGTCATATTTCCATCAAATATCGTGTATGTTACCTCTATTGTACTTCGCTACTAGGTTGTTGATTCTTTGATCTATTTTGTAGTTTGTAGTGCACTCAAAAGAAGGGCCGCTTGTACGCGTGAAGTACCGACAAGTGCAAACAGCGGTTAATTGCAGAAACATGCCGCAAGATAACATATCTGCATTTTTATTGCTCTAGTTTACTGGTTTTTGTTGACATTCTGCCGCTAGTAGGTATAGATTAAGATTATCAAGTTTATTTTTGGTAATCCGGTTGCTTTTGGATGTTATTGGTGTTAATGTGTATACCCGATATTATATTGAAAGCTATATTATCGTTATATGCTAGGGTGGACTCAGATCAAGCAGGCTGTGGATGAAGCCCAATAAACATTTCTTATGTGTGAGCTGGTACTCGCTCTAGTATGAACCACAAAATAGGTTCAGAAGACTATACGACAGAGGTCAATATTAATACAAAGTGCGCTCGATCAGTTCACAACATAGAGGTAACATTCAGATGTCACCTCTATATTATGCACTGCTCGAGCATTTTCGCATTTTGCATTCGCACTTAGTCGCGAATGTCCTCAGTTTTAAACCCTGAGTTTCTGTTTATGTGGTTATTCAAAGTAAGGAATATGCAAATTAGATTTCTGTACCTATCTGTTGTATTTATGTACTCAAAACTCAATCAGTTGACGTGGCCGATAGTCAGCGACGATCTGTGTCAAAACGAAGGCGATAAAGTTGTCGTGGTCTGAAGTAAAACAGAACAAACACAAATAGCCCAAGACAGAAAGCGATGGCGGAGCATTGTGGACGCCTTCTGGATCACCAAGGGGACTTATGAGTTTTTGACCTTAAGTTACTTAAATCTCCCAACCTGACCTCGAATCTCTCACCATCAGGGTACTGATCCACAAATCCGATTCTGGTCGGAACGAAAAGGTTTCCGTCGAAATTTCTATGAATCTTGTTCCGATTTTCGATATTTTCCGATCGGATTCGCATTTGTGAATGGGAGGCCATGTGAAGGTGTCTTACTCCGCTTACCTGCTCTAAAAAATAAAAAAGGACAATTCAAAATAGCATACGTTTATAGTAATGAGGTAATAATTATTAATTAAACAGATAATATTAGAAATAGGGTTAAGGAAACAAAAGGGTTTTTTATGTTTCCTTCCTCAACATTATCACCATTAAACGATATAATATCAATATTTTCTCACTAGTAGTTAATTTTCAAACTTATCTTTATGAATTCCCAGACAGCTTATGTTTTGTATTTTTACGTACGTTGTTACGTATGTATAATAATTTGATTTAGTGATTATGACTTTCGGAAAGTTTTTGATTCACAGGGAATATTATGTTATGTTAAAGGACACTTATTTCTTCCATTTCGTATAACTTTGGAAGCTCAGAAAAATTGAAGGAGGCTTTCGTATAAGACCCATCTACACATCATCAGACACATACGCAGACGTGAAGACAGGCAATGTGTCTATCTATAGTCAGCCGTAGTAGGTGATTTACGTCGACAGATGACGTCCGTGTATACGTCTGCTGATGTGAAGAGGGGGCCTTATAGGAACACAAAAGTTTTAGCAGACATATGCAAAAAAAAATATGCTTTTTGAGTCGATATCGGAAGCTAGAAGACACTTGTACTGTTGGAAAGATTTAACGCTGTTATCAAATACTGGTTTTTATTTAGTAAGATCGTTCGAACACAAGAAAATTAAGTTAATCTAGTCTCGATAACTTTAGAAATAATAAATAAATAAAAGACAGATTATATTTTTCAGTGCGAATAAATCGGATTTGGCAAAAAGGATAATATTGAATTTTTCTAATTCATTGCAACCCGACGGATACAGCAGATGGTAATGGATAATTATATTTTGTTCTAATCCTTCACAATACTTGTACTGAGTAAACATCGAAAATAATTGACACATAAACATAAAGTGCGAGTTACATAGCGCAGATAAACTGTATTACTACTGTATAATGCCATGATACTGTAAAATAAATTAGTAATTAGAATTTGTTGCAACCGCACACCATGTTCAAAGTTAAAAGTAAACCGTCTAATGTTCTTTAGCCTTTTTAATATTTTTTCCATAAATGTGAAAATTTATTTTATAACGCCAAACAAGTTGTGGTGAGTTTTGAAGATTATTATGGATTTGTATAATAGGCAACAAAACAAAATATTACAATTAATGGCGCAGTAATTCCACAGTATTAAGTTGTTATTTTTGCCAACACTCATATTATGTCTGTTTATATTTTTACAGAAAAAGCAATAATTGGACACTTCATTAAAACAAAAATAAGGATCTATTACTGACTTATATACTGTAACTGTATTCAAAATGTGTACTGAAATATTGAATTACCGAATTTGTGTTTTTCATGATTCAGACACGTGAGGAGATTACCATGGTTTATTGCTGTATTAAATGTTCATGATAATATCGATCAACTATCGCATAATAAAATATATTATAGTATCAAATTATGTCATATCTCGGATTTTGCGAACGAATACCAATATAAGAGTTAACAATTATTTTTATAGTTCCTTTTATAACCAGTGGTCGGGTCTGAAGTGAAGCAGAAGGGACAGGCCGAGCGTAAGGATGTCGGGAAGAAAGAGTGAGACTGGTGTGGAGGATGAGCCGGTGCGAGACCTGGATTATATCCTGGTGCATGAGCTGGGGCAATTCGGCAAGTTCCAGCTGCGGAACATGTGCCTCGTGAGTTTGGCGATCATAGCGTCTGCGTTCTTCAGCGAATATATCTTCTCCGCCGCTGCAGTCCCCCATAGGTAAGCGTTTTAAATAAATGTACGTACCTTCATAATTGCTTAAATAAGGATTATTATAATAAAAAGGCTCCAAAAGATTACAAACGTTTCTCAGTAAAGGTTTTCGAGAAACTTAAAGAGAATAATATAATGACTATCGAGTTTCTTGCCGATAATATCTTCTCGATAGAAGCGACTTTTCGAACCGGTGGTAACTTAAAAAATGACTTCATATGCACTTTGTGAAAAGTTTACATGAATAAAACTATTTTCTATTCTATTCTATATACATAATTATAGACTGTGCAGGAAGTCTGGTATTTAGTCACTTCGTAAAGCATCATTTAAAATGATACAATATGCGAGTTTTCTGTTAAGTTGTGTTCGATAATCTTCCTCATTGCGGCCCAAGATACAGACTATTTGAACTATACCTACTTTAAGTTGCACATCTCTATGATTGCCTGTATGCTTCTTACTGCCATAAAAACAATTTTTATTTTTTTACTTTTTTATATGATTATTTATAAACATCTAACCGTCCATCCAGGTGTCGTATCCCAGAATGTGGCGAGACCAACAAGAGCCATCTGCTGGAACCGGAATGGATCTCCAACGCCATCCCAGAGGCGAGCGGGGGCGGCCTCGAGAGCTGCATCAGATACGCCTCCGCTAACGCTGGCTCCGGCAACCTGGACTACTGCCCAGCTAACCTCTTCAACCAAGCCAGAACCGAGGAATGCGACGAATTCGTTTACGAGAGGGATAACTCTGTTGTTTACGAAGTAAGTATCTTTAACATTCAGTCAAGTGTTAATATATTTTATAAATTTAAAACATTTTGCTAACTTTCTTGTTTTAGCCACGAGTGTGTCATTAAATAATTAGTTCATGACGAAGTCTATAATTGTTAAGTATTAAAACACTAATGCTTGTCTCTATCTCTGAAGAGAATGAAAGATCTTTTATCTACTCATGTTTTTGAAAAATCGTTTTTTTCTTTTTAAATTTAACGTATCTTATTTTGGGTTACACACTTCAGTTGCGCTTTCCCTTAGGGAACTGTGGTGGACATTTAACACATACAAAATAATATTAACAACTCACCCAAAAGAATGAAACAAATCGATGATATCTCCCACGTATTTTGTGTTTTTACTCCTGTATGATGTTGTTATAGTTCGACCTCGGCTGTCGAGAATGGCTCCGCGCCCTCGCCGGCACACTCAGCAGTATCGGCACGTTGCTGGTGCTGCCCATCACCGGCTTCATCTCGGACCGCTTCGGCCGTCGCATCGCCTTGGTCATCAGCCTCTTCAACATGGCTCTCATTGGACTCATCAGGGCGTTCTCCGTCAATTACACGATGTACTTGGCTCTGCAAATCTTGCAGACTACTTTGGGAGCTGGAATTTTCAGCTCTGCTTATATTTTTGGTAAGCTGTCTTTAAATTTTACTAAAACACAAACTTATATAATTAAAGCACGATATTAAATAGCTCCTTTTCTTTTTTCATAAGGCTAAACAATATTTTTCAGCTGCGGAGTTGGTAGGCCCCAAATGGCGTGTTGTAGCCAGTGCGACATGCTCGTCAATGTTCGCGGTCGGCCAAGTGCTCCTCGGTGGAATGGCCTGGATCGTGCAGCCTTGGCGTCACCTGATCATTTCGTTACACGCCCCTTCATTTCTTCTCATTTCCTATTATTGGATCCTCTCTGAGAGCGTCAGGTGGCTACTCTCAAAACAAAAGTTCGAAGAAGCTAGAATTAGCTTGGAAAAAGTGGCAAAAGTAAACGGAAAAGAAGTCAGTGAAAAGTCTATGGCGGCACTCATGACTCCGCCCAAGGAGAATGAAAACGTAAATATTTACTTCTATCTTTAACTGTCAGTTTCTGTAATTTATCTTTAATATAGGTATCTCAATTGGAATTCGGACAGTCGATTTTGATAATATTAAGGAAAGATATTGATTCCAAGCATTGGACATAATTACCGTTCGGATAACAATCACATTGTAAAGACATTATTGAAAATGTTCATGAATTAAATAAAATACTTTTTAAAGGATTTTAAACGCGATTTATTATACATTATTATTCAACCCCACGTTTCGAGCACCTTACAGCGAGTGTGGTCACGGGAGATTTAAATTCTTTAAAAAGTATTTTATTTAATATGGAAAGTACTCGCGTTAAAACAAACACAAGATTATACTATGTTTCATGAAATAATAATTCAATGAACAGCTACCAAATTATATATATTAAATTTTTACGAAATACTTAGTAATGCTTATGAAAAATATTGATTAATGATGTTATTTATTAATTTGTTTTTTAGAAAGTACAACGCAACTTGGTCAAATCAATATTGCGGTCAAGAATTCTTTTGAGGCGAGTCTGTACGACTCCCATCTGGTGGATCACAACTACCTTCGTGTACTATGGCCTTTCCATCAACTCCACCAGTCTGTCTGACACGATGTACCTCAACTACATCCTGATCTCTGCTATAGAAATCCCCGGATTTTATCTTGCTGCCTTTATTCTGAACAAGGTTGGAAGAAAACCCACTCTGTCTGTTGGGTTCTTACTGAGCGCCGCGTGTAACCTTGCTTTCATTTTTATTCCCTCAGGTATAAACATTTTAGTAAATTAGTAATCATGCCCATTATAAATTTAATATTGTTGAAGCAAATATTAAAAAGAGAGATTGAACAGTTATAATGACGACGTTTAATGAACCGATTGGTACAGTGGATGTGGCAATGGTCTTTTGCGTCCAAGGGTGTGGGTTCGACCCTACGACTAGAAAATTACGATGTGATGAACATTGTAATTTTCTTCTGTTCGGGTGTGCACCTGTCTATAGTATGTATGTATTTCCAAAAAAAAAGTATGTTTAAGTATGTCTATCAGTTCTCTAGTTTCGATGGTACAAGCTTTGCATAGTTTTGGTCTAGATGGCGTAGTGTTATATGTATCAGAATATTTATTAATAATTTCAAAAATTAATACATAATATACATCACATAAATGCTAAAAAGTTTTGAACAAAATTTGAACAAATTGAATGCTCACCAACATTATTTTTTGAACCAAGTACCATATTCTGCTGTAATTTTTTTCAGACCAGGCCGTGGTCCGCTTGATCGTGTTCCTGGCGGGCAAGTTCTTCATCTCCGTGGTGTTCACGTCGCTGTATCTGTTCACCAGCGAGCTGTACCCCACGGAGTTCAGACACAGCCTACTGGGTTTCTCCTCTATGGTTGGCAGAATTGGCTCCATTACTGCGCCGCTCACGCCAGTGCTCGTGAGTTTTGTATTACATTATTTATATATAGTCGTATGTCTTAATCAATATTATTGACTAAGATTTGAATATTCTTATATCAATTTCTAAAGCAGCAACTCATTTATATTTCCTTTGGTTTCCTAGATAAAAATGATCTTCTATGCGCACTACTAAAATTTGCTGACTACAAATCATATCAGTTATAGTATAGGTACTATTAAGATAAGGTATCATTTCTAGTCAGCAATTTATAGTAATGCGCATAGAAGATCATATTATTATATCATATTATATTTGATGCGGTATTTCCAAACGGATACGACTTGGGCGCCTTCAAGAAACGAGCGTACTCACACCTTAAAGGCCGGCATCGTAACTTGTGGGCGTTTATGAGCGGCGTTGATCACTTAACACCAGGTGACTCGCCAGCTCGTGTGCCTCCTTATACCATAAAAAAAAATAATTTCTGACTACAAATGATAAACTATCAGTACCTATTACTGATAGTTTATCATTTGTAGCTAGCAAACTTTAGTAATGCGCATAGAAGATCATATTATTACGCCAAATTTATACTATTATAACTAAATATTTAATACGCTCTTTGAAATCAGCTTTGACGTAGATATAGAATCCTATCTTTATGAGTTTACATGCTTTTATTTGGCAATTAATATATATTTTCTTTTGTCAGGCTGACTATTGGCACGGCATCCCGTCCGCCATGTTCGCGGTGATGGGCTTCATATCTGGCATCCTCGTGCTCACGCAGCCAGAGACCCTCGGCACCAAGCTCCCTGACACCTTGGAGGAGGCTGAAGCCATCGGACAGAACAAGCAAGACAGCTGATCAAAACGTCTACTTAGATTTATAAATGTATTGAATTGACGAGCGCCAACTGCAACATATGGTATTTTTAAAAGTAAATACTTACATATTATACAACTTTGAAATGTATAAATAGTCGAGATTAGTCCATAATCTAAAGAAAGTACACTTTTGCATGATATTGATATCAGTTATTGCAGGTAAAAGCAATCACTTTTTGAATAAAATACTTTATGCAGTTTGCGTGTCCGGCAGTTTTATCTAGACTAGAGTTTGTTTTGTTCAACGTAATCTTAGAGAACTAAAAGTTATTGTAAACTAATAATTAAGGTCCGAAGAGTTACGTATTGAAATGATTGGATCTCAAATTAGAAACTATTGACAGAATATTCCCATATGATTTGTGTAAAGATAAGGATACCACTTGATGATTAAAATATAAAAATATATATCAAATATGCTTTTATTAATATCATTCATACAACCATTTAATCACAAAATACCTTATTCGCGTTTTCTTTCAAAAAAAATGAGTAAATAAAATGCATAAAATTAATCACAAAAAGATTAAAAACTTATCGATGGATAAGGTTTTGATATTCTACAGATGATTTACGACACATTTAAGAGTTCTATAGATTATTAATTCTTATAAAAATACTTTGATTAAAAAGCACGGGTAAGTAAAATATTCAAAAACAACAAACAGTCCATTTTTTTTTGATATCCCAACTAAAATTAAACATAAATGTTAAAGTAGGTTTGTTTGTTTGATTTTTTACCTCTTTACTTATCAACCAACTTTATTGTTATTTAGCATTTACATAGTTAAGGAATACGGGTAGAATATAGGCTATGTATTACCCGGAACAAGTACTATTCCTGTGGGATTTTCTTGCCTTGCCCACAAGCTACACAGACTACAGACTGGCCTATGATTTTAGATTGAGAACTATTATTATCCTGACTACCGATTATTTATGTGTTTTGAAAGTCAGCGATATCAACATTTTATGACCACTAATTGCAGTACGGAACTACAAAGGTTGAAAACGTATATATTCAAGTAAATTTCGAGATTAAATATTTATGATAGGGTTGTTAATACGAAAAATTATATGAATCATTGCAAATCTTGTTAAATAATACGTTTAATATTTCATCAAACCGTCTGACGGAAAGATATAAATATTATTATATATTATAAATATTGATATTACTTATTAAAACAATAAGCAAAATAGAACCATCTGATTAAAATTATTAGAGCTTATTTATATATAAGTAAATTTATCAGCCCTATAAAAGCTGAGAGCCGTGTATGATTTTAGCAAAGATAATTAGATAATTACATACTAATTAAATAAAGAAATCACTTGTTGGGAGAGAGCGCTACCGAGAGGTCTCGTATATCCCAAGAAGGCAAGATGGCTTCTTCAGAAGGAAAAGAACGTGAACTTAAAGATGGGAACAAAGTAGAAAGGGTTGATTTGGATGATGTGCTGGTTAACGAATTGGGACAGTTTGGTATGTTCCAGTTGAGGTATATGGCCCTAGTTGCTATACCGATCATTATGTCGGCGTTCATGAGCGAATATATATTCTCAGCGGCTGCTATTCCTCACAGGTATGAAGTTCACTATCTTATTCTTGAAAATATACTCTTTCTAATAAGGGATGAGAAAGATTGTACGTAACTGCATCGTGTAATACTGAAATATCGTTTTTCATAATATTTGAAAGAAGTGTGTCTATTCGTAACATATGTAACGGCAATGGTGATGATAAATACAGGAGTTAGTTTTTAATGATAAATGTATTATTGTTACGAATAAGACACGAATTACACGTTACTACATATTAAAATTGTAATACTACATATTAAAACTATAATTGTTAATTAGATTATATTAACAACTGACTAAATGTTAACATAACGATAACATTTTCAGATGTCGCGTGCATGAATGTGGCGAAGAGACTAAACTTGCAACTACATTTGAGCCCGACTGGATCACAAACGCTATCCCACAGAGTAATTCAGGCTTGGAGAGTTGTTCGAGATTCAGGCCTCGTGATAACATTGCCAATGGCAGCTTGGATTACTGCCCCGCGTCGTTGTTCGACCAGTCGGTGTCGGTAGAGTGCGATGGTTTTGTGTACGCTAGGGATAATTCTGTTGTATATGATGTAAGTTTTTTAAATGTTGTTTTATGGGTTTTAGACTTTAAAATTTCAATACGATGGAAGGAAACGTAGCATTCATTATTCAAATCTTTGCCTTCTATTCATACATCACTTTTAGTTACTGCATCCAAAAAATATCTTAATTGACATATTTTGTCTTTTTAATATTATATTGCAGTAATGATCAAGTTTAAACTTCCTACAATATGTTCCTTATTCTTATTTAGCTAGTACAACTAATAAATGTCATTATTAAAATGTTAATATTTGTTTCAGTTCGATCTTGGCTGTCAGGAATGGCTTCGTGCTCTGGCTGGAACACTCAGCAGTGTTGGAACGTTGCTGGTTCTGCCCATCACCGGCTACATCTCCGACCGCTTCGGCCGACGTATCGCCCTGGTCATCAGCATCTTCAATCTAGCGCTCATCGGTCTCATCAGAGCTTTCTCCGTCAATTACGATATGTACTTGGCTTTGCAGATTTTGCAAACTACTTTAGGTGCAGGAACTTTTAGTTCTGCATATGTATTTGGTGAGTTTATAATCTTACCCGTATGCAAAATTACTTAAAAACTTTTAGATCGAGATTGATGTACTAATTATATTTAATTCTAGTTGCTGAGCTCGTGGGACCAAAATACCGAGTAGTA
>LQNK01000686.1:102446-145302 GCA_001586405.1 Phoebis sennae | reverse complement strand
AAAAACTTTTAGATCGAGATTGATGTACTAATTATATTTAATTGATAAATGATGAATGATAAATGATATACTATGTGATAAATAAATAAATAAATAAATAAATAAATTCTAGTTGCTGAGCTCGTGGGACCAAAATACCGAGTAGTAGCAGGTGCAACGTCCTCTTCCATGTTTGCGGTCGGTCAGGTCGTTCTCGGGAGTGTCGCTTGGCTGATTCAACCTTGGAGATACATGATTATGGCGTTACACATACCTTGCTTTTTAGTGGTTTCTTATTATTGGATACTCTCCGAGAGTATTCGATGGCTTTTGTCAAAGCAGAAATTTGAAGAAGCTAGACGAATTTTGGAAAAAATCGCAAGAGTAAATAAAAAACAAATCAGTGAGAAGTCCATGCAAGGGTTGATGACGCCACCACCAGAATCAGTTAAAGTAAGTTAACTAAAATAAAAAAGGTACTAAATTGATATATTATAAAAGTATTTCATTTTAACTTTCTTATACAAGAGGCAAGATTAAAATAAAAATAATATATCTGTTATTTATAAACGAGTTGTTATGCAGCACAACCATATTTAAATAATATGTACTATCATAAAAACAAGATTCTAGTTCAGTAAGTTCTATCACTACATCATAAACAAAAGTTAATGACACATTGTCGTGATATTTATATTTCACTTTTATCATATTTCAGGCGAGTCAAGAGAGTCTGGTGGCGAGTATCATAAAATCCCCCATTTTACTGCGACGCGTTTGTACCACACCAATCTGGTGGATCACTACGACGTTCGTGTACTATGGACTATCCATAAACTCTACCAGCTTCTCCGACACTATGTACCTCAACTACATCCTGACTTGCGCCGTCGAGATCCCGGGCTACTACACTGCTGTCTTGGTTTTGGATAGAATTGGCAGAAAACCCACACTATCTGGCGGTTTCTTTTTCAGCGCTATCTGTAATATTGCCTTCGTGTTTATCTCTAGTGGTAAGTTCCAATTTATTTAATTTTATTTCAGTTATATAAACATATTATCGTTGCAAATTCATCTAGTAATTGCCATCATGCATTCTATACATGCATCTCTGTTTTCATGATAAGGATAGCATTTCATCTTACGTTCTAGTTCAGTTATAATATATAACTTTCAAGGTCGGGTTAGATTAATAAATATTATCACTTTTATTATTAATTTAAATAATAATTACATTGGATAAGATAAAACCACGGCGTACACGTGCGCTGGAAATGTTCTCGTGATATTTCATGGCACAAGCTCGTATCGTATCTAAATCATTTGTACCTCGTATCTTTTATCTGTTCATATTTATGAAATTGATAATATTAGGGATTAATTACGACTGATAATTTAAAATTTAATGACAGGGAAGTAGATTTTTAATGACCGATCGCTTTGTTGTCCGATCATCAAAAGTATTGGTAAGGTTAATACATTGGACAACTAATATTCTCATGCCAATTAATAACTAGTGAATGATTAAATATATTTACTTATTCTATTTAAAATCTTTCTATTTTATCATTCTGCTATTAAAATTTTGACAACATGATGGGTGAAGTAGATATGACAGTGTCTATTGTGCCAGACAGCCAGAGAGAAAGGGAAATATATAATAAACATATTGTATGAATTCGGTCTAATGTCTGCGTATTAATTTAATTACGTCATATATGTATACATAAAAAAGTTTTTTTTATCATTTGTTTAGCGACTATAGTACAGGTTTGGCTAATAAGACTATCCGATGGCGTCGCGTCGTACGACCCGGGAAAATTTGTGATTAAAAACTAATTACAGACTTGAGTGTTCTTCGTCTCATCGTGTACCTGGCGGGCAAGTTCGGGATTTCCCTCGTGTTCACGTCACTGTACCTGTACACCTCCGAGCTGTACCCCACGGAATTCAGACACACTTTGCTCGCCTTCTCCTCCATGATCGGAAGAATTGGTTCTATCACCGCGCCACTTACGCCAGTTCTTGTAAGTCAATTTTATTACTATCTTCCTAGTAGAAAACATCATTTATAGACTAAAGTTAAGGTTTGTATACGCCAAAATCATGATAAATATTAGCCTAATAAATATGATTTATCATTATATTGTGACGCAATGTGGTCAACTTTTGAGACTAGATCATGTAATTTTCCAAAAAATATTTCATTCAATTCCAATTTGTGTTAACAGGCATTATTTAACCACAACAGAAAATAGAACCGATTACGGGCATTGTTCTATTTACTCTGATTTCTATTTAGTGGCGTTATTTCAACTATCACAGAAAATGGGACCTATAACAATCAAAATACCCTGATTTAAATTCGATGATAAAACTATAAAAGTTGGTCAGAGCTAATGATCGAGTATTGAAAAATATTATAAAAAGACATTAACATTCTTGATATTTCCAGTCCTTTTTACCAAAATTACAATTTCCCAGGCGGACTACTGGCACGGAATCCCCTCCATGATGTTCGGCGCCATGGCCATCCTCTCCGGGGCGCTGGTGCTGACGCAGCCGGAGACCCTGGGCACCAACATGCCCGACACCCTGGCGGAAGCTGAGGCTATCGGTCGCAAGTGATAATGCTCTCTATTTTGTGTATCCTCTGTGAGGAATATAGGATAATGAAGCATGGATAATGAGAAATATTATGTAGGACACGATACATTTGTTTTGTGGGAACAGAACGAGTTCAGTATTTAAATTATTTATTAATTATTTTTAACTAATTGTTATGGACCCAGAGGTTATTTTGGTCCCATCAATTTGAAAATGTAACGTCTCTTAATCCATCAATATTGTTCGTTGTTCTGAATGACATATTTTGTGATATTTATTTTATTGTGATGTTTGCAATATATAATGATTTAACTTCTAGATGTTTTAATTTCCATTACAAATCCCTATTTTAGACATGTTGCGGTTTATTTTAATTATGCAGAACTACAGAAAATACATTTTATAGTAACTTAAAAAATATGTGAAATTCAGAAACTTTTCTCTGCATATTTAAGAAATAAAGAACGGTGAATAAAATCCATTTATAGAGTATGAGATCGATTTAATTGCTTTAAAGATGTTACAAAACATTATTTACACATGTTAACGCTCAATCCTTGTTTTCATAAATAAGCTAAATCATAAGTGAGTTATAATGTATGAGATAAGGGCACGAACAGACTAGGAACAAATCTATTAGATGCATGATTGAAAATAATATCATATATCTTCTGAGATATATGCTAATTATCGGAAGAAGCAACTTTTCGAACTGTTGTAAGTTAAAAAAATGACACATCAAAATAAATTACAATGTTTGTACATTGTATTAATGTTTGCTTGAGATAGCACATAAAAATGATTAAACGGTATCGTAATCCTAATGAAAAATTATGTCCATGATTTCGTCCTAAGTCTGTCTTAACTCTTGAGTCAATATAAAAATATAAATATTATATAAAACATTTATAAGTCACATTATATAAAATGATTATATGAAATGGTTCCATCAATTTTATAAATATTTTACTACAAAGGAATGCCAACAGCTTGCATAATCGATTATAAACAACATATTTACAACATTACACAAAATACCGTAACAAATTGCGTAAACACTTAAATACTAATAATTACAATTACGCTAAATCTATTGAGTTTTTAATACCTTTTCTTTGATTTATTAGGAAGTGATAGTACTATAGCAGCATAATTATTTCACCCCGCAATTTTCTTTTGAGCAAACAATATATGGTAATACAGACAACATTTTAAATGTGTGAAAATAATATTTCTTAAGATCGATTAAAGAGCCATAAGCATCGTTTAAATAACTATTATTTTACAATCTTTATCGTCGTATATAACTTCATCAAGTTTTTGAGATTCATGGGCGTTAACAAAAATAATATAATTACATAGCCCTTACACCTGACACATATTATAAATAAAATCGAGTCTTATCCACAAACTCTCGTCTTAGTTTTCAGTTACGCCAATAGAGATTCTCAGATCAGAGATTTTATCCACAATAAGTTAACTGCAGTCTTTATCACTTCACTTTTAATTAGTTTTTTAACACCAATATTAGCTCAGTTTTTTAGTGTATCACTTTTAACTTTAACCTACGTAGCAAGCAGTATGCACAGCACAATATCATAAGCGTTCCTTAACAGTTTCTGTGGCGGGTTTCTCAACGTCTATTGCGTCGAGTTTCTCTGCATCAGCTACCCTGTCCGGGAGCACAGAGCGACTGGTGTCGGGCAGCAGGAGGGACAAGAAGGCGGGGCCCAGCGCCGCGAAGGCGAACACAATGCTCGGTAGCCCAGACATGTAACCTTCCTGTGGACATGTTTCATTTATT
Source organism: Phoebis sennae (assembly GCA_001586405.1). NCBI lineage: Eukaryota > Metazoa > Arthropoda > Insecta > Lepidoptera > Pieridae > Phoebis > Phoebis sennae. The sequence continues at coordinate 140,912 of LQNK01000686.1, read as the reverse complement.
TTGTAATATTATTTATAGAAAAAGCGATCTGTACGATGCGGATCAGTAGACGCACTTTTGTGGCATTCTATGCTAATAATACCTTAACAGCCCGATGTCCAGTCATAACGCCATTAATCGACTGTAATTATATCAGCAATGGGCAATAATGATGATGATGATTATACAAATAATATTACGATCCGTGATATCCGATGCGTCCAATGCGTACGATGCTGAGATATGGACGCTGAGTTGTTGTACATGGACAGGTCACATTGATGTATAGAATTTTTATAAATTAATTTTGGTTGGTAACGTTTTAGAAACAAACTTATGTTTATTATGTAGATAAAATTAATATGGGATGAATGCTTATGTTGAAAATTGTAATTTAAAGGTATGCTCGCTGAATATGGTCAGTTACGACATTTATTGGCAACTTTCGTGAAATATTTTATATTGGCAATCCTCGCATGATTTCTATTTAATATTAGAAAAATAGAGAAGTTTTGCAACTAACCAATAACGGCGCAAGAGGCGCAAGTACGGCGCCCAAGCGGCCCGCAGTATTGGCGAGGTTAGTGAGCGAGTTGCGAGCGGCCGTGGGGAACACCTCCATGGCCACCACGTGCATGGAGTAGATGCCATAGCTGCTGCACATCTTGCCCGCCATGTACAGCACTAGTGTCGCCCACCAGATTGCTGCAAATCATGCAAAGATAGTTAATATTACAATACTTAATCATTAAGTTGACGTTTGAAGACTGAACTCAACTGTATCATGGTTATACAAGCCACGTAAAAAACGTATGATACGGAATGATCCTGACTTTACACTATGCAATCGCTAATATTTAGTGTGTTTAAGAAAACTTCTTCTTTTCAGCGAAAAAAGAACAATTATTATCTTTATAGGATTTTTGGAGAAAAAAGGGGGCAAACGAGCAGGCTATCCTATTCACCTAATGGTAAGTGGACTTCGCTGCCCATAAGTTCCCACAACACCAGACGCCTCGTGGATGTGTTCACTACTATGTTACAGTAAAAACTCGTAAAATAAACTCTCCACAACGTTATGATAAAGACAATGAACTCACATTTGGGCACAAACGCGGAGGCGAGGAAGAACGCTGCGCAGAGGCAGTAGGCCACGCAGATCGGCGTCTTGCGGCCGAACCGCGTCAACGTCAGCGCTGTTATCAACCGGGTTGGAGCCTGAAGACAAAGTCATTTCATACTTATTTGTAACAATAATTTCCTTGCTGTTGGTAGGGTTGGAGTTAAAAGTTACTATTATTTCTGCATAGAGGTAGTATTACTTGTAATTTTATGAAACAGGAAAATAAACTAATTTTACTTATTTAACAAAGAAACCATCTTCATATTATTAAGATATGTTTTGTAGGTCTATAGCCATACGGCACACCGTGGTTGCACCTTATTGGTGATCACCACCAGCAACATGATGAAGATAATCGGTGTACTCGCCAAAGATGATGCCAAATGATGTAAATAGACAATTAAAAGCCAGGATGACGCAAGTCCTAATCTAAAGAGGACAGTGCGAGAGTGTTTAGTTCACATTTAGTCATCGAATTATTGTTAGACGGTAATAACCTGAACCAGCATCATGATGGAGAAGTTCATGTACTTGCTGCCGGAGATGGTGACGGAGTTGACGATGGCGCCGCTGAACACGAAGGAGCAGCACAGGAAGCACGCGGCGATCAGGGCCGTCCGCAGCAAGATCGTGCGCGACCGCAGCACGGCGCATACTGGAGTTGTTACTGTTTTCTGAGAAGAATAGTGTCAATGTAAATACATGAGTACATGAAAGTTAGCGTCTATTTCATCTGTTATTATTGCTGTGTGCTCCCTCAGTAAAACCGTTTAAAAATAGACTTGACAGGCATTTAAAGATAATGCACTGATGATGGTATACAGCTGATACCTGTATACCCCTAACAGTGCATTATTAATATTTAATGACAAATATTTAAATACCTGTCGATGAGACATGTATTTGTCTACTTACCTCTTCAGCATCTTTGGGCTCAGCAATGTTAGTGAGCATCTCTTGCGCTTTGTTGCTGAGCGTGATGTTGTTAATCTTGGCGACCTTGTTAAGCACTCGCAAACACTCTAAATAACGGTCAATGTTTATAATCATAATAAACACTTATTGGACCAAACTTGCGCTACAAGCCCGCAAAAAAATAATTTACTATTTTTCTACTGAATAGCAAATGGCGTCAGATCAACTGCTTGCAATATGTCTCTTATATTTATCGGTAAGGTCATGATTATTTACAAATTAAAATCTCAATAGGATATATCGAATATTTAATGACAAATATTTAAATACCTGTCGATGAGACATGTATTTGTCTACTTACCTCTTCAGCATCTTTGGGCTCAGCAATGTTAGTGAGCATCTCTTGCGCTTTGTTGCTGAGCGTGATGTTGTTAATCTTGGCGACCTTGTTAAGCACTCGCACCGCCTCGTCTCTTCTGTTGTGCGCGAGCAGCCACCGCACTCCCTCGTCCACTAGGAATATGTAGAATACCTGAAAGCGACGACAACATATTAGCTTTTTTTAGAAAGAGTGAGCAGAACGCTAACCTTTCTGCTCCACATAGCTTCCTGCATAGAACCACGTATGAACACCGGTATACGTATATGTATTTTGTATATTTCTCGTGTTCTGGTGTTAAAGGAGTATAATGCAAATAACAGAGAAAAATGTATTCGTAGGATATACGAGTGTAAAATGGACATAAAACAATGTGATTCCTTTGAACGACAACTTTCACTAAAGCTCTAAAAATGGAAGTCAAATACTATTTCCTCACCTAATGGTGTATGCTTCTAAATATTTACAATCTATCGACAGCGTTGATTTACATCGGGAATCGCATGATCTTTTTATAACGTCATAAAGCCTACTAACTAATGTATGCCAATAATAATCTTGCACGTGCAAGTATCAGTCATCATGTTCTACTGAACATATATGTTATTTTAAGCGCGTAACATCTATGTACTGATAGTTTAGTTAAATGCACTTACCACAACAAGCAGAGGGGCATATATGGCCCTCATGAGATGCCGCCAGTAGGGCACCTTCCAGGCGATGAGGCCGAAGCAGGCGCCGCCGATGCTCGCCAGGATATCAGACAGGCACGAGTACATCACGCGGCTCTTGTGGCTCACTGCTTCTAATGCTGGAACGGTGAAATGTTATTTTTAGAAGTATTATACATACTTTCGTTAGATCCAACATTCTGATAGTGAAATAAATAATTTAGGAAATCGTTAGTTTAGTGTTAAAGATTGTTTGTTTAAATGCACTAATATTAAGTAACAAAAAAGATAAGGTAAGAGCTGGTATAGGCAGGTTCATGAGGAAGGCCCTAGGGTAAATAAAATATTTTTTTTATTATTTTTTATGACGCTATTATGCAGGTGAACTCGGGTTCATAGTTCATCTTTTTAATAAGGAGCAGATGAAAAAGAATAGGGAAGTTCATACTTGAAAGCCATACATGACGCCAAAAGCCATAGAATTTAGGAAATAAATATATTTAAATGCTATAATTTTTAAAAGAACATAAACACTTTGCAAAAAGATACCTTGAAATGATTTAAAAATAACAGGAATTACTTTGAATTGGGGACATTGCTACAAGTCCAGATTGGGTAGTTTTAAATCCAGACATTGAAGGAATAGAGCAATTGGCTATACTTACACAAAATCATAGACGCATTGCCGTAACCCAGCGCTGTCTCCAAGAACTCCAACGCGATGAGTGTCCAGTAGTCGGTGGCGAAGGACTTGAGCACGCCGGCCGCGCCCACCACCAGGGGGGTACCCACTATTATCACCTTGCGCCCGTATCTGAAGTATTGCAATAATTGTTCGGGATTACTTGAGAAATCCTTACTTATATACATATTACTTATAATATTATAAATGCAAATTTGGATTTCTATCATGGTGGTCCATCAATGGCTAGCCAGCTGCGCAAGATATATTATTATATACATTATTTCTTTACTTAATATTATATTGTTAACTAAGACCTTTTTCCGACTCAGAATATAAATTTTTCTTGACTGAGGTTGAGTGAAGTCGAGGAATGCTCAAGGTACGCATAAGAATACGGCTGTAAGACAACTTAGCTTAAAATTCTTCCCAGAAATAAAACAAATAACATGAATTCAGAGCACTCATAATAATTATGTGATTGCTTTACAGCCGAATTCAATCTAAGATTCCGGATACTATATATTTTTTCTTCAAGTAGGTAATTTTATTTAAATTAGAAAACTAAAAAAAGAATCTGCAATATACGAAATAAATAGTGGATCGTATAAGCAAAAAACCATACTCTCGTCTCGTCTCGAACGTGACTTCAGTGTAAATACATATAAAGGTGTAAAATACGAACCTGTCGGAGATAAAGCCAGACAGTATGAAGGAGAAGACCAGCCCCATGTTGTGTACTGTGCCGATGAGCGTCGCCTTCCACGGCTGGCAGCCCAGGTCGAACTACAAGGTAATTCGGAGATAGTTTAATGCAAGAATGGACTATCGTATAGAGATATTTTCGGTTACGAAAGTACGAATCTAGTATAGAGATATTTTCGGTTTGACGGTCTGTTTTACATTCAATTGGTCTAAGCCGTGGTGTTTCTGAAAAATTATTTAAAATTAACAAGCTTTTGTGCTTTACAATATTGCTTCAAGCTTTAAGTCAACTAGTTCGATATACGACACACCTGGCCCAAAATTCACAAATGCGAATCCGATCGGAATGTATCGAAAATCGGAACAAGATTCATACAAGTATCGACGGAAATCTCTTCGTTCCAACCCGAATCGGATTTGTGAATCACTACCCTGTACTAAAATAATAAATGATATTTTACATATGTTAGTTGTTTTTACTGGTACTATTAATACATAGATACAAAAATTATTGAAATCATTTTAGGTGACTCACAAGTTACAATCTATTGATTACATAAACAATTATGTGATTGTACATAGTGACAATGTATTATTTTTTAAACAATAGTATTATTTTGATTTCAATAGACCACAAAGATATGTTACATTATCGTAAACATATTATGGTTTATTACGTAAATATTATGCGATTACGCAAGATAATCGTGCTCATTCGTTTATTAAATAATAATAATTGTCTTCTAATCCTGATTGTTTGTTTGTTTAATGTTAAATTATCATAAAATATGCACAAATCACTTTTATATGCATCATAATACGTATCTTCATACGATGTAAAGCTTATAATTTAAACGGTTCGCCTTTGTTATAAAAAACAATAAATAATATTCTATCTATCTATCATAATTCAAACGGTATTTGACTAAATATATTAATGCTTCAATAAAAATATAATGCCGCTACAATTACTGTTTCCATAGTACCTAAAGCAGAGAAATGGAAGAAGCCTAACTGAAATTATCATGGTAGTTTAACTTATTATTCATATCTTCAATCACAATACTTTGTACAAGTGTTATGTTTTTTATACTAATTCTATCATTATTTTCTACAATAACTTTAATAAATGTCATCGTCAAACAAGTTGACCAAAAATAAACCTTTTAAAGTGTTACACTATTTGGCTACATTAAATACTATAATTATATAATAAGTTTTCCTCAAAATGAATGTCGACAATCGACATTGAACTTGAACTAAAAGCGCTAATACGATGAGTTCATTTGAATTGCAAATGTTATATTTATTTTATATTTAATAGACAATCTGAGTCATAATGCCCTCTTGACCGAAATATTATTTAAATGTGTAGGAGATTTTATAGTACAAATGCGTGAAAGTAATTAAAGATGCACTATCCTTATAAACAGATAAATGAAAAGAATAGAAAGTGATACCAACAACTGAAAAAGATCAAGCAGAAAACCAACGTTTAAGACCTGGCAATGTACAACTAAGTAATAGTTTTAAGATATTTTTGAAACGATATACATTAAACAAGGTAATCGCTTTGTACCCTCGGAACATATACACAAATTGGTTCAAAAACTAAAAAAGCGGGTAATCAATCTGGTAACCACACAAAATTAGGCACTCTGTTTTTTTTACAGCGAATTTACATTACATGAACAGCCTTTATAAATCCACGAACGCGATAACAGCGGATGTCCAAATAGAGCAATAATATGCCATTAATCGTTTCGCGAATTTGCGCGGTCATCGCAAGCCTTGACAATGAACCGAGCGCATGGCACGATGACGGGGCTTTTATCAAATACGCATATACTCCCTATGCAAATCAAGGGTCATTTGTTTAACAATAGGAATGCATATGCAATAAGGAAAGTAGGTTGATTAGTGAGTGACAAATAAATGAATAGTTATTTTTAAAGCCAATTATCATTAATTGCTATTTGCAACATACATAATTAATGAAAAAATATGTAGTTGTTAGCTTTAATATTTACTGTAACTGCTACTTGCATAGTCTTTTCAATAAGAGATGTTTCAAAAATAACTCATTATGAGTTTTTAATAGAAATCAATGTTTATAATGTTTATAAGTTTGCAGTGACAGTCGTTTTTACGTCATTTCCCGTTATTTTATGACGAAATAAACGTCTTTACTTTTTCTTATGCCCAGTTCTTATAAAAAAAACGAGTCGTTTTACCTACGGACAAACGTACGTAACGTACGTACAATATCATATTAAACGTTGTTCTAAAGCGTATCTATAATAAACGTGGTATTAACTTGACATAAAAACTTGGTTCTGATTGGTTGATTATAACCGCTCGTTATTGAAAACAATTCGTATCTGTTATACTATGACGTTCGTATTAAATACTAACCTCAGCGGCAATACTGTTATACTTGTCATAAACCACTTCCTGGCAGGGGATCCTGGAGGTGTCGAACATATTCGCAGAGCAAGTGGAGGAGTTGTCTGGCTTGAAGCAACTGGTGCCATTGCCCGTGGGGAACGACACCCAGGACACGGTGGCATTCGGCCCGCAAGATGTCTGCATGCACCTGGAAGTACAAGGATATGAGTCGTGTTATAGACGGCAGGATGACACAACAATAAAATAAAATAAAAATACTTTTATTGCCATAAAACAATGGGTTTACAATTAAAAAATAGAAAATTAAAAATAATAATAATATTAAATAATTATGGCAAATGGCGATGTATCAGCATTCGTTTGCTTTGTCATATGACAAAACAATACTGTTTTTCAGTCACCCTTAGGAACTGAAAGATGAAGGAGAGAGAGAAATAGAAACAGAGAATTGAATTATGATATTTTTTATTATAGTTGGTTGTACTCAAGCACGCAGATCAATCGAAGTTGACAGTTTGAGAGACAACGTTTCTTCTCATTTGATTAGAAGTTCAATATATTTAGTCTAGTCAAGTAGTTTAGTCAAGAGGTAGTGAAGAAGATTTTTATAAAAAAAATATGTATCTTTTATTGAAACTCATCTTGTTATTACCGTGGTCATATATTTTTACATTTATTATTTTAAGTATACACCTGATTTAAATCAATTGATTTTGTAATTAAATATTATTTTAAAAAATACTTCAAGTTGATCTACTCTTAATTAGAATATTCTAGGTAGATGTGAGAATCGAATTATTTTAACGACTATTTAATTGAAAGATTAATATTCTTTAATGTCGTCATAATGAGTTTTTGCCCAATAATTGAAATTCCATCCTCATTAATTATTCCTCTGTATTGTATGTAAAAGGCATAAATACCTATTTTTATAAAAGCAAGTCCTAGGTAGGAGTATTTTTTATAATAACGTTTTTTAAGTCACTTACGGCCATTTTCAATAATGTATCAAATATTATGGATAGATTGTAATCTCAGATTAAATGACATTTGATTGTCCTATCCGATAAAGGCTATCCGTCGACAGCATATTGAAATCAAAGTAAGTGCAAATAGATAGATTAGCTTGACTTTACGGCGGTTTTCAATATTATATCTATCCCCTGTTTTGCTTACTAAAGTCAGGCAAATCTATCTATTTGCACTTACTTTGAGTTCAATACGCTGTCGACGGATAGCCTTTGTATGACTTTTGACAATCAAATGTCATTTAATCTGAGATTACAATCTATCAATAATCTTTGATACATTATTGAAAACGGCCGTTAGTAAGCAAAACAAGGGATAGATAGAATATTGAAAACGGCCGTTAAAGTAAGGTAAAAATGAAAAGAGTATATACTTTATTGTACGAACTACAAAAAGAAAATAATATAGCATATAAATGGAAAAATGCACCAAAGCGACCTTATGGTGACAGGGCCATCTATTCAAGTTGACCAAAACTGTTTGAAGAAATATATAAAAATAATCTAATTTCTGAATGAATCAAATACTGCCTACCTGGTTAACCCTTCTTACCATTGTTATTGTAACCACTACGATAAAAAATACCGTTTTAAGAAATCATTACTCATATGGGTCATATCAGCGCATTATTCATAGTTTTCGCGAATTCTCGTGCATATTTAGGTTTCCGCATATCACATGCTTTCCTAAGGATTGTGTACGGTCACGTGTTGGGTGACACGAGTAGTGGAGAGCGGAGAGCGGAGAGAGTAACAGCCGTGATAAGCTATGATAGCCTGCTGACCTGCACTCCGCTTGATATTCTTATTTGTATTTAGGTGTTTTGATCCTTGCTGTTTGATGGGGTAACATTTAAAAGGAGTCTTATTGGTATAGCTTAGTTTGATGATAGAAGCAAATGGACACGCGGGTAAAATGGTAAGATTTCAGTAGCGTTCATGAATAAAAGAACTTGATGTGATACACATGCATAATTGGATTTAACAGAGGGGAAATAAAGAGCGATATAGAACAAGAAAACTGATTTGTTGGATGACGTCAATATAGGGAAAGTGCAAGCCATCCTATCTCGTTAAAGATGGAAACGAATTATCTTAAGACATCATAAGACACTAAAAACATGATTAAAAACTACACTTAACTCTTACCCGAGGGGGGCAATTTACCTTGACCTTATATTCTTGCATACACTATTACACTTATCAAAACAAAAACAATTGTAAATGCAATAAATCAATAATTAGTAATTAATGAAAGTACAACACGTGTTACGATAATAATTCAATAATAATTACTATGTACATAAATTTTGAAACAATGTGACATAATTTTACTACTTTACGCATGTACATAAATAAAAAAATTAAAACAAAGGGAAAAATAATTATGCAAAAATAATATTCTATGTTTTATGGACGTTCTCAATTTCCTTTAATGAGTTTTTGAATGTCTGTTGTGAAGTTTTACTCGACTGGTGTATCCATTGTTGTGTTTTAATTATATTTTATAAAAAATACTTTTTTAATGGTTCTGTTGATGTTTTCTACAAAAAATACGGAGGCTTCGAATTGAATGCGTTTTTTAAGGTATTTAATTTGTGAATCTGATACTTCACGGTTTCCTAATCGATTGGTTTGTTTTGTAACCAAACAAGACTTGTTTAAATCCATTACATAGGAAAATATTGTATGGTAGTAAAATGCATTCATTTAGGAGAACCTTGAACGTATCTCCCACAGGAATAATCAGAATAAGGTCACACCTGCTTATTGTATATAAGAATCCGTTGCTCATTTTTTAGAAAAAGGAACAAAACAAACAAACATGAAATCTTTCCGTTGAATCCACCTTTTTGTAAACTGATTATATAAGGTTAATGTTTTTTGGCAATGCATTGAAATTACATTATTGGATCACAATGTTGGTTTATATCCGAATCCGTTTATGAAAACACTACCTGCTGCCTACGGCTTCTCTCGTGTTAACTTAGGGGTCTACAGATCAATAAAAAGTAGACTATCACTAATCCTGCTATTTTCCTATCTGTTTACGAAATTTCATTAAAATTCATCCAGTAGTTGCTGCGTAATTAATACACAAATATCCAATTTTTTGTTATGATTACCTTCTTATGCAACTAGTATGTAAATATTTTGTTTTTTGCGGGGGGCGGTACTTTTGTAGGAAATCAATATTTTCAATCTTTCTTTCTTTAAAACAAAATATTCATAATATATTTAAGATATTAGTAAACGTAGGATACCTGAAGGGTTCTTCAGCAGCCGTGAAGACGTAGTTAAAGTTGCACATCATGAGGAAGGAGTCCCGGAAGGCAAGCAGCATGAGCAGCAGCAGCTGGTACTTGCCGAAGCTGCCCAGCTCGCTGAGGATGCCGTCCAGGTTGAACCCCTCCGTGCTGCCTTGCTCCGGCATCTGGAAAATCACTCGCCAATTATTCTCATTACTAAGAAATGCAAAGCTCTGGTACTTTGCTTGTGAAGTTGGAAGATTTTATAGAGAGTAAAGGAATAAATAAATATTCAGGGACATGTAACATTAAGCCATCTAGTACGTAGCCAACCTCGTACTATGGAAACTAGATAAATGATAGACTTATTTTTTTTTGTAAATACATAGATACTATAGATACCAGACAAGGCAGTAAAGGAATAAAGGGTGCACCTGTGTTCGTACAACCAACATTTCTGTTGAGATTGCTCACAGCACAAATATTGGTCAGTGAATTAGATATCACATTTATGAGACATTGAAAAATGTTTCCCACTAACTTATTCGACCATGATAACCTAATTGTATTTTAATATTGTAAAATTATGAATTAAAAATGTATTTATGAGGGTTCTAGAATAATATTATTTAACAAGATTATTAAAAAGGAATTCAATTGTAAATTCATTATGCATTCACAAAAACACTCAGTCACATATAATATTTATAAGATGAAGCTTACATTATCCGCGATTAAAATATTTTTTAAAACAAACTAGCAGGCACTGGTTGGAACACATCCGCTTATGCTACAAAGGTATCAGCAAATGGCCCTTATATTATTTTATTTTAATTGCTCATTACGATATCATAATTCATTAATGAGAAATAAAAATTAGTCCCTTGGAGGTATCACATTTGGTTTGCGGTAGAGGGTTCACGGTTCCTATATAACAATAGCATGATGCGTCACAAACACCAACTCATCAGGCTTTCCCAGAAGGCTTTCAAAAATTTGCCACTGGCTTTATATTTACATACACATTTGCTGGGCGCTTGTCTATAGCAGCTTATACTACCAAAAACGCCGTTGAACTTCCTCATAAACTGAGGTGTAATAATGTTATGTTAAATTATTAAATGATCAAAATCACCATAGAATCACGCTCAAATATATTTATTATATTATAATTATTATTTGTTTCTTTCTTTTTCGGGAAAAAATGTTACGTCTTTCAAATAACTTAGTATACCTTTATATTCATGTTATGTCTTGGTGCTACTCTTTACCTCACCCTTCATTTTTATTATACCAATTAAAATGACCCACTAAAATTGTGGAATCATAAACAAACGTTAGTTTGTCGAATTTTTGGCGAAGAGAGCCCCTTAAAGTTCTTAATGCTTTTAAATGTATACTGTATAATATTTCATTTACTTGTTAGTTAATGTTTGTTTTTGTCATCAGTTATCGTCATTCATCGAAGAGGAAAAAATGTGCAATAAATACTTACTTTGACTAAATTTTTCTATTGGCTTAAATTAATGCCTGTTGGAATCTTCTCTACCTCAACATGATTAGAAGTTCCTGTAACAAGAAAAATTAACATAAATATTGTAGAACATTAAGACAAATATAGACGTGGTAGTTACTATAGGACTGTTATAGGAAATTCAGTTTCTATCCTCAATGTGTTGAAGTATTTTATATTTGTAGTTTTTAGTTAGCCAAAAATATAATGATTATACTATATTCAAGCATAAAATCGTTGCGACAAACATCATGAACCTGAAATTGTATTAATGTCTGAAAATGATTAGGCAATTCTGTAATCGCGTATTACATGACAGTTTGCAGTATAACACTCATGTAACACTTGTATAACTCTATTGTTTCTTTACTGCCTCCCGTACCACATCAATAACATCCGATTTGTGAATAAGGCGCAAAGAAAGTGCGACTACAACGCGTAGTGGAGTAGTAGTAATCCAAAGTAATCCACATTTTTAAGGTACCCAGTTAAAAAATATACCATCCAAAATAGCCCATCACAATCTCCACAAGAATTTAGGAATTGTATTATAGGATCATTTCATCATTCATTCATTTATGAGTTACATCTTTTATGTTTTTAATATATTTGTGCTCCTAAAAGGAAATAAACAAGGAATCCTTCATAAATACAATCTATCTTAAACAAAAGTTGGAAACAACTAAGTACTCTACAATATTTATTATAAAAAAAATCATGAAACCAACTATTTCTAATCTCGGAATAATGAGATAATATAAGCTTATAGTTGATTATCTCTCATTCCGAGGTAATTGCACTAATTTGACTAATTAACCCGAATTTACATTAAATCCAAATATAACCTCTTTAAGTAATGTGCGATGTTTGCTAGACTATTGTAAATAGTTGTTTAGGTCGCAATCAATTACATTAACGGCGATGAGTCAGCTCAACAACAGTGATCATTACATCGTCGTATAACTGAGATTACCCGGCCATTTTCTCCATTACTTTTATAGTTATCATTTGTCAGCTCGAGAAAAAATGCAATATGAATGATATAGGTATGTTTCAAATATATGTTAAAGGTATGATCAGTCGTAATCTAAAAATGTATTACAAAGAAACAATTGATACGCAATTTGTCATGCATATGAACGGATTGAATATGCATATTTAACACATAGCAAAACATTTTTATGAAAGTACGTAAATACTGCTAACTGAAAACTCTCGAATCCCAATCGAGTTCTAAGTTTGAACTTTGCTTGGGAACAAAATGAAAATTATAATGAACCAAATATTTAAAAAGCCAGTTAGAGATCTCTTATATTCTTTATGTACTTAAACAAACTTCTTTCAATTTCATATACATAAAGTTGCGAATACGGACACATATTTTTTATCACGAAAAAATCGATTCCTGTTATATTTACATGGGAAATTTAAGCGGGTGAATACGAGGAGAAAATGTAGATTTTAAAGAATTTTTTGTGTCTAAAATATACTATATATGTTGTCCAAACATTTTCCTTATCTCTTAATCCAAAATGTTCAATTTGAACACTATTTGGTAGCTATCTGTCAGTGTGTATGTATCAGCCGATATCTCCTTCCGCTGCAGTGCCACAAAACGACAAATTTCCTCCGACTCCGGCAGCTCCACGTACTGAACGTATCGAGTTTCGTAAACAGCATTGTTCGTGTCCATTTGCTCCTGTACTATCACCGGTCTTGAATAAATTCATGACAATATGGTGCAATATAAGTTTTGATATTAAACACTTTGCTAGTATAACATATTTACGAAATAATAAAAAATATTTTTCCCATATTTGTATTTTGTCCTAAAAAAATTTAATTAATAGTTCGATAAGTATTTCAAAATGCTGTAGATTTGGTCAAAATCGACCTCAAGCGTCCACCGTCTCTTTGTGGTATTCTATAACAGGTGGTATTCTAAATATTCGCAGGGTACGTGAAGTACGTACATCAGTTAGTATAGCGATATACTATGGATACAACGTGAAAAAAAGTTTTCTCAATTTTCGAGTCACTTTCAAATTTATGTGATTAATGAGATACCTATCCGTATGTTTATTCAATATCGCTATTGTAGCGTTAAGTATAAAGCAAAAAATATATCAGTAGGTGACAGTAGCTAGCAATGAAAAACATTGTAACGTCTTGAGTTGGCAACCAAATTTACAGCTACAATGTGAATCATTTAATATTTTTGGTTTCAGTATCCTCTTGAACCTTTGTATTTTCAGTCTCCAAAGAGATTACATTAACGACCTGATTTAATCGAGGTCTTGGTATTGTTCGTGTGCTATATACATCAGAATACTTTCATAAAACAAATCGAGTAAACAAAGAAAGGAAAACACTGCGTTACACGCGTTGGACTGCTTCCAAATATCGCGAAGACACGTGTATGTGCTACAGAAGTACATATAAGGCGGGTTTACCAATAACAGAGAATGCATCAGAGTAATATAGATAATTTTTTACCAAGACATGAACGCTCGAGCACATTTCAGCTTGCAAGGAAATCACAGTGGTATTATACGCTAAATAATGTTATCTCTTTCACCCTTTACTTGTATCTCTTCTAGCTTTCGGCCAATTAGGTGTTCGACTCAGAAATTTGAAACGACTTCAGTGTACGTTAAATACTACAGTAGAGTTAAATGTTTTTTTTTTATTTTTTAATTTATGGTCGAGTTCCATTTTGATTTCAGTCTTATTTTGGGCCTGAATTTATTTATTCATTTGTTAATTACATCATATTAGAAATAACAATATGCAGGGCTATTAAATTCATAACATGGGCCTGTAAAGCCATAGCAAATTGTTATAAGTTACCATTTGTTATTTCCATAAAACAAAAATGGTTCACAAAACGCAAACATCGACTGCTAAAATTGTTATAAGAGACGGACAAGAGTGATTGACATTCTATGTGATTGCTTTAGGTGAGGCGTTTCGGTTCGCTCGTCTTCCTAAATCGAGCGACTGCAATGAAAGCATTGTGTGCCAGTGAGTCAGTTACGTTCCTTTTGTACGAAAAATATCCATAATATTATTTACTTTTCAGGTTTTGCAAGACATTTTTTCATGATTTTTAAGCGTTCCGTTTATTTGTCTTTGGCGGTACGAAACTAAAAAAGTTATTAAAGTATATTAGAGTTTTAGAAACACTGATAGTACACCAACAGTGGCATGTGTAAATTGCATCGTAAACACGTCACACACATAAAATGCATTATGTAAAATTTTATAGCAAATTCGCAATAAAACGTTATAAAAACATGTAATGTATGTAGTTTCTATAACTCTTATTCAATTTTTTGTCTTTGTTTTATAAATATCCGTTAAATGTTAAATATAATATTAATATCAAATCATTATAATATAGCATTCATCGGAAATATAAAATGTTTATATTTTGCATATCAAAAGTATACAAAGAAGATATAACTATTAAAATAACGTTATAACTAAGTTAATAATTTTAGCACAATTTTAGTCGAATATTTACAAACAAAGCATTACGTATCGACATGGTTAATGACCCAATTATCCGCAACTGTACCGTCGTAAGACATGCGACATATCAGGGAGCAGAGAGCACGTGTGTGCCGGCTGTTTGTTGTTTAAGCGTAAGATAAAACATTTCGCGGCTACTCGCATTTGTGACATTCTTTCTACTGATTCGTAGCATTACCTAATACTTTTATGGGCTATTCTTGATTGAGATAATACATTGATTGATTCTCTCCCTGATGCCTTTTAAAATTGGCGAGGACAGCAAAATCCGTTGTGTTACTAAGAGAAAATATAGACTTTAAACGGAAACTTAAAAAACATTAATAAAATAAGAAAATTGCATATTTAAATTTGACTAAAATAAAACACAATATTCAGCTTAACTCGAAACATTAAAAATATCTTGACACACTAATCGATTCGTCAAAAACTGTACTTGACTTTCGTTGCCAAAAAGAAAGTTATTAACCAGAAGATAATGAGGCCATTATAAGAAATTCTGTTTAATTTCCTTATGCGTCTTATTAGCAGAACGCAAAAGTAATGTTCGCCCTACCGCAGGGAAACATAGTCGGGGAGATAACACTATCGAAGCTGACACTCTCGCTAAAAGTACTCTTACTGCCGGTTCACTATGCTGGATATGAGTTCATAACAAATGTATCGTATAATGTTGTTGTTTTCAACGACAGCCAACTTTTAAAAGTAAGAAGCCTCACTGTAAAAAGTTATAGAACTTGAATTTATTGTACTTTATACAATTTACAGAATTTATAGAATCTATAGAATTTATGGATTTATAGAATTTATAGAATTTCTACTAGATAATATTATAAACAGGAAAGTTCAGATCTTTGGATATGTGGATGTTTGAGTGTCAAGATGTTGATACAGATATTTAAAAGTACCTTATACAATACAATAAATACTTTTTATTGATCTGCAGTAATAAAGTATGTTTTTATCTGATAGGAAATTAAAATGCATGTCAGCTAATGATAATACTAAAGATGTAAGAGATGTCGAGCTGCGGAGTGAGACAGATTTATCTTTATTTAATTAAAATAAAATGAAGAAGTAGTCAGAGACGATCGGTAGGTATCAATAATTTGGTAAAAATATTAATTTCTTGTATTAACTGGATATACCTGTTCCTAAACTATTCAACTAAAGGTGGTGCCTTTGAATGTTAAAACTCCAAATATTGCAGAATACTAATTAATTAGTTTTATTTTGGTCCTTGATCATGACCCAAAGACACATCTTATAGCATGGCCTTGAACGAAATAAACACGATTTATGTCTGAGACGCTTTTGGGAACAAGTTGAGTGTTCTTTGTAATTTTACTTAAATATATTATTTGTAAGCACATGTAAATTTTTATAACTTTCTTTATTATAATATGAAATATCTGAGAAAAACAGGACTTCAATGTCAAATTACTATTATTACTAAACTTAATTAATTATCTAAAAAATGTTATTGATAAAAGAAAAATAATACCGATCTGGTTGAAACATCTGTGGTCTACCACTTGTCTCAAGTTTTAAAGAAAGATGTGTAAAAATACTGAGTTCGTAATACAACATGAAAATATATATATAGTTTTTGTTTAACAAAAAACTATCGTTATCCATAGTTCTGTGTTTAAGGTAAAAAGCGACTACTATGAAATGAAAACATTTTTGTGATTGCGTTTGTAAAAGTTATAGCTGTTTGTTTTATAATTTTAAGTTTATATTTCTGAAAAGCAGTGTTCATATTCTACTTCCTACTATCCTATTATACAATAACACAAATATGAAAGGTTGTAGGGATGTATCATGTATCGATATTCGTTACTCAATCAGAACTGATTAAATTCTCAGTGGATATACGGCCGTTTTCAATATTCTATCTATCCCTTGTTTTGCTTACTAAAGTCAGACAAATCCATCTATTTGCAATTACTTTGATTTCAATATCCTAATGAATGACGGATACATCTGCTATGACTTTTGTCTATCTATTGTCATATAATTTGACATAACAATCTATCCATAATCATTGATACATTATTGAAAATGGCCGTTAGAGTTTCAGATCTGGATTAACACAGAATGGTTTTATTTCCGTAGTTTTTGTAAAGTATTAAAGTTAAGTATTTAATCATAATGAAATCATGTCACTCTCAAGCACTTGCATAATTATTAATTTAATAGTTAAATTCAATAACCTAATTACTTTTTAATTAGTTATGTCATAAAATTTTATATAATGGGACTATGTATCTTATGACATTTGTAAATAGTAGAAAATACTAGAAAATAATTGCATTTTCTGTTTCTCATTCATAATTAATAAAATAGAACTATACTTTTTTCAAACAATCATAATCCTTCTAATTTTATAATTTGTATTTTTGTATGTCTGTATGTCAAATACGCTGCAAATGCTGAACGGATTTTAATGAAAAATAAAATTACAGATAGAATATTAGATAGATTACATACATATAATTATAATACTTTTCATTCATCTAAGTAAAATAAATTTTATCCGAAAGAAGCCGCGGGCAGCAGCTTATGTTAGTATAATTGAATTACTGTGTGTATAGTTACAATTTTTTTGTATACAGTTTAAAGACTTAAATAATAATTATAGAACTTTCTAACCGGGAGAAAATAATTCTTGAGGAATTATCTTTTATACGTTCGCAATTAGTAAAGATCGCAGGTAAAAGCTGCATTTCTAATAAAGCCGGTTCTCATTCATAATTAATACTTAGTTACTATATTAATTAGTAACTAGTTTAATTTTATTTTATAAAAAATATAAATTTAAAAAATACTTACGATATTTTTTATTTAACACTACAACAGTACATACACAATTTCCACAAATTCACCACAAACTTGACCTAAATAAATACGTAAAAAATAAATAAATATTGCGCGCGCGCAGCGCTCTCGCCGACTGCCACACGCTGTGTACAGACCGATGATATTTTAAGGGCGCTCCTGCGGTACACGTAATATGGACTTACATTGTATGAGACTGATCGTCGAGTAAATATCACTATTTTAGGTTACTAATGTTCTAATAGTCATTTGGACGATTGATACCCAATAATGTGGTATGTTTATGTAATACGGGCTAATAGCTATACTTTATTTTATTTTTTATGACATTATTAAAAATTAATTAATAAATAATGGGTCATTTTGCTTAACGTTCTAACTTTGTCATACTGTTTACAAATTCTTTGACGTATAAAGGATAGTATATTTAGTGATCAACAAAGGACCTGCGAAAGATATTTCTGGCTTACGAACTTTCATGCACAAAGACGCACGGATGCAAGAATTGTAACGTTACAAAGAAGGCTGCCATCTTAATTTTTTGTGAATTTCCATTATTTTCTTGAATAATCTTCGAATTAATACTTACCGCATAAGTATCTCTGGCGGAGATCAGTCATAAATCAGAAAATTGATATATATAATTGATAACCAAATTACGTTACGGAAATTGACTGTTTTTATATGGTTGCCCGTCTCTTCTACGTATTGAAAATAAGAAAACATGAAATAAGGCATAAGCTTTAACTTTTTAATAGAAGTGATAGACTTAAGTAGTTTAGTCGTAGATGTGTCGCCGGCCTATGGACGAGGGGTCTATAGCCTCAGGCGGGCGACTAGCGTGGCTCGAGGCGACGTCACTTCCGACTCCTGGTTACATTTACTATTAGATACTATGCATGAATTTTATGCACTTTTTATCTTATCTATATGAAATTATGAGGTTCATTTAAAAATAATTACGTTTCCTTCCGTGCTCCTGCTTATTTTTGTATTTAAACTTTGTTAATGCAATGTATTTGCATGCTGTGAGTAATGAGTATCATAGCGAAACATGTTGGATTTTTTTGAAACACATACCATGTACACAACCAAACATTTATACCATGTTTTCAAGCAAATAAGGAAATTATTATTTATTATTTAAATGTTTTAATAATTAGATACGAACGCTACGGAATCTTTTTACAAAATGTAAATGTATCAATCACGTCGTAACTGTTGAACGGATTTTGATGTTATTTCATATTGAGATAAGCTATTAATTGGAAAGCTGACCTATTATTGATCAATAATTAAAGTAGGAGACGGTTAAAAATAATTGATTTTTCCTCCGCGCTTCACATTATATAAAGATATTTTTTTGTATCAAAAAAATAAATTCTAAATGGACCGAATTTCTGAAATAGTTCCAATGCTTGTCATTAAAATTTAAAGTATACATGAATAAATAAATAATCTTTTTATTTAATGCATTATTACTAAATGCGTTTGTCTATCCTCACTTGCCTGTTCTAAATTAATTGATACTAATTAAAATTAAGCTAATTGTGATTAAAATAATGTAAGCATTAGATTAATTATTCAGTAACTAGCTTTCCGCCCGCGGCTTCGCTCACGTGCTTTACAAAATATGTAAAATTACTTTGCAAGAAGAAGAATAATTGTTTTTAAAAAGCGTATTGTATGTACTAAAAACTCATTTGTACGCACTTTGTTGCGTCCCAACGCAACGTTAACAAATCATATTTAGTCAATGAAATTGTACGAAGTTTCCTTTCGTATACATATTATACAATTCTATTTTAAATTTGGGTTGCCTTCTGTCATTGGGTATATTTCGCTTTGAATACTATTATGCAAAAGAAAAATAAAAATAGTCGTCTTCAGTGAAACAAAACGATGTTGGTGCATAATATAGATATTACACTTATAAAGTCAAAAGTCAAAACCGTACCTGAAAATGTTCTTTCTCCACGTACGTTCTCCCAATGACAGAATATTTTGCGAGTGAAATATTACTTATATAAACTTTACCGTGTATTAACTTTGTGTTTGTATTTAAACAAAACATTTGAGGAAACGTTTTATGAATTAGGTCTGACTAAGCCACTGATTTCGTTTTTCTTTCCTTTATCCTCGTTTTTAATGAAGACGATTTCGTTATCTTTAAATGTCCTATATTTAATTTTAATTTCTTTAGTGATGTATATGTCACTTATGATACTAATACAACTACATTTATACGTACTATCATAGTTTTTAAAATATCAATAAAGATATTTCAGTTAGTATTTTCTACGAGCCATTACGTAGATGAAAAACACAGTCAGAATTTTTGTTTTGTTTTGTGGAGGATGGTATTATTACTCCAACGAAAAGGAAGGATCCTCGACCAGTCCGAACCACAGGTCTGGCCGACCGTTAGGCTTCAAGGATTGATAGAGGCGAAAACATATTAACATCGCGATTAGGAATTGTGACGTCAAATGACGCGACATTTTATTAATGTCCTATGGCCATGCCCAAAACATTCAATTTTAAAGGCTCTCTCGGAATTTTTTGCTCTAAAATGCCGAGCATTTTTTGCTCAAGACAACAACTTTGTGGAACGACCTACCACCTTCGGTGTTTCCGAACAGTTACTACATTGGGATCTTCAAGATGACAGTCTATAAACACCTCAAAGGCAACGTTCTCGTAATGCTCGTTTTTACCCGTGTGGCGACGGGTTAGAATACATTTGTCGCCATCCCATTTCTACCCATGGGTGTCGTAAGAGGCGACTGAGGGTTATTCTGCTGCATAGCATCGGCAGTAATAAAAGAGTGGTAGCCGAGCATTGCACCATTGGGCCAAGCTCGTACCGGTGTAATTACCACCCCCCCAGCAGAAGACCGGCGTGAAGCAGTATTGCACTGTGTTTCGTACGGTGAGCGGGTGTCCGGAGGCCTATATTCCCATACAATTCCTCTCCCGACTTCCTATCATTGATCCTCTCCTTATCCCCTTCCCTTCCTTCAAGCCGGCAAGGCATCTGCGACACTTTTATGTTGCAGATGTTTATGGGCTGCAGTCAGTCACTTAACATCAGTTGAACCGTATGCCCCGCTTGCCTGCTATAACATAAAAAAAAATGCCTCTAACATTTGCTCGTTTACCTGCTTAGCGATAAAAAAAGGTGGCATGTTCAAATTCAAAAGGCGGCAAATTGGTGGTAGAGTAGTGTACGACGACTCCTTTATTTCGCTGACATCGTGCAGATGGTAGAAGATAGCGGGTTGGAGAGGCCTTAACCAATTTGTGACCCGTTCAAATAAATGGAGATCCGGGGCTGTATGTAGCTATAGAATTCATAGAGGGATTTATAGAGATTCGTTTACTTCTAGTAATTTTTTAATCCTTAAACTTGTAAAAAATATGCAGATATGACAATAAAATATCATTTAATGGGACTGCTTGACGTCAACGCAAATTTTCAATTATTATTATTGAAGGAACAGTTTTACCTCAAAGTTTCTGCTCGTTCAGAACGTATCAGTGCTCAGAAAATGTCATAGTGCAGTACCTTCCATAGATTGTTCTCCGGTGGCCCGGCCTTTTAAAACCCAATTTTATTAACTAACAAGATTTCCCCTTAAAAAAAAGGTAGCATTTAATTATTCAAAGGAAGTAAAAACATAATGTCATGTAAGCTACGAGTACTTCTATATAAAGTCAAAAGAAAATGTCCAATATACATTTGTTCTAAACACAATCCCGTGTTCTCGAGACCACGTGCCGCGACCTCCCCGTCGGTCGTGCGCCTCTCTCTCGATCTCTTCGCGAGTGTCGGATTCGATTCCGTATGATAATGAGATTGGACGCCATTATCGAAATCCGGTCAGGAGGAAGATTTTAATTTTAAGACAAGGTGTTTATTTTTGTTGAACCGGTGATGTGACCCACCAAATGTTCCCATTTGTTGGGTCACATCACTGGGTCAAGCCGTCACGGTGCACAATACAAAGCTTAGACGTCAAGGAACCAGTTGAATGAGTCACCCGCGGTGAGCGTCAAATTAATTCATCCTTATAATTTTCCGAAATGTTACGTAATTATTATTAGATAATTTCATTGTATAATTGATGTCCCACCTCCTATGCACGTTGGTACCATAGAAGGAAAAATTAGAATGGTTTATATTAAAATAATGACCATTGTATTTAGACATCACTGGCGTAATAAATAGTTTAGTAATGTTTAGGAGATAGATCAGGCTATTAATCCTAACAATTCATGAATGTGTGGAGAAAAAAGGGTTCTAGATTGCTAGAACCCTTTTTTCTAGATAGTGACGTCGATTGCGACGTCACTATCCTTCATCTACAAATTATATATAGAATATAGATGTTTGTGTGTTAATCACGTCGCAATTAGTGAACAATTTAAAAAATTGTACACAGATATACTATTAGCTGAATAAGCTGATACAATATCTTCTAAGCCATGTGAGCGAAGCCACGGACTGAAGCTAGTTCGACTAATTATTAAACGCTTATCTTCGGTGAGATACGGGCTTTCAGGATAAAGGAACCTGCGGTTTATTGCGCTTGACGTTGTTTGTTAAGACGCAAAGCTCTACTTACTCTATATGAATAAACTCGACCAGAAAAAGTAGATTATAAATTAGTTTAGATTTTAGTTTAAATCGATGAAAGAGGCTTTTATCCAACACGTGGAATCCTTGAGTGAAATATGTTAAATTTTAAGTATGTTTCAGGAACATTAATTTTGTTTATATAATTTTGTGCTTATTTTATTACATTTTATAACATTCATTTGTGCTTATTTCTGTAAAACCCTTTAAATATGTAAAAAATAACGTAACAATATCGTGTTTTTTCTGTATCGTCGTCAATGTTTTCCTTATCCAAGTGAAAATAATGTCTATCCTTTTTGACTCCATCTATCTCAAAAAATAAACAACGGAAATAATAAAAAAGAATATATCTTCTATAAATACTTATCGGTAAATGCACCGTTTGATGTGGACAAAGTCATCGTTACTAAGGAAAGCGCGTTCATATCGCGCAATTAAATCATAATGAACCGCTTGTAATAACATAGTAATATTTATTGCACATTTCTATGTAAAAACATTATTTTTCTTAAAATTGAGTCATTTCTTTATTCAAATGTTAGCAATGGTCTATTGTATTTACTTTTTTATGCCCTTAAATATATTTTATTACTCATAAATCATCTTTATTATGAATCTTACAATTACTATTGTACTTAAGGAGAAATACCTATAGTTTTTAGATATTAAGATTCTTAGTTAAATCGACTTCATTCTTTTTAGAATTTAATTCATCTATTTGCTAATATAGGGAAATTTAGTAAGCTAAATTACCCTATACTATTATTTATACTTTAGGTTGCAAGAAACCTTTTAAGGTTTCCTGCTAAAATCCGGGTAGATAAAAAGATTATATGAGCTCATCAAATGATTTTTCTTGCCCTATTAATTTATTATTAAGCAACGAGGAGCTCGTTGCAAAATACCCATTCATTCAAAAATTTAATATATAGAGCCTATTCCCGCACTAATTTATGCTATTGACACACCTACCAAGGAAAGCGACCAATACCCCTAATTCTGACACTATCACTCCAAACACCAGTAAAATTATTTACAAGATCCCTCTTTCTATCCCAGTTCAGTAAAAACAAAGTAGAAGCAATAGAGATTATTATTGTCTTAAAAACTATTTTTTTGTTATTATTAAATGACGCATTTCTTTTACTTTCCTGTGACAGAAAATCATTCAGTCATCCTTACTTGATGTACAAGAAATCATATGTGCGATTGTCTGACCCTTGACCAGTCTAATAGCTGATAAGGGACAAAGCGAATCGCTAACCGGGTTAAAGCGATTGACCTGTTCCCGGTAACTGGGTTACCGATAATCCAAAACAATCATTGTTGATCAAATAAATTATAACCTGATTGTCCAAATATAGCACCGTTCGATATAGAAGGTAATTTAGGAACGACAGCAGTAGTATGATGCTGATTGCGTTTCAAGCGCAGTGGCAAATGTTGCGAACACTTGCTACACATCGCATAAAAGTACATTTCTATTCTATGGTTTTCATTATGTGACTGAATCGGGCTTCTAGATCAATTTGTATCTCATTATACAATCATCCAAGTCAGGGTACGCCAATATAATATATAAACACTAAAAGTTAAATCTAAAAAATCTTAATATAATATCAATACCTACTCGTATATTGTGCTGGGATTATGATAGTCACTGAAATTCGGTTACATACATTCACATTTCAGTCAAAATGAAAAAAATCAGTTTTAAAAAATATATATTTATATATTCACAATAATGTACAGCAAAATAACATTGGCCACACTTTGCTCTATATTTACTGTATTCTCTAACTGGCCTTCGTGCCGAGGTGTGTAGCGTCTTCCATGGTGTCGGGTAGCTTGGCGCCCAGCGTCTCGGGTGTGAGGAGGACCAGGCCGCCGGAGACCAGCGCGAAACCGGCGAACAGGGCGTAGGGGAAGTCCTCCCATATGGCTTCACCCTGGATGTTTTGGAAATAGATAAAATGTCTTTCAAACTGTGGGAATACTTTTTCAATGTATGCATTTTAGTGCAGACTTTCAAAATTACTTTACGGAGGGTGTTATGCTTATATTTGCAATAATTAAACAAGTTTTTTTCTTATAACCATGAGTGATTTTAAATATAATAAGCGATAAATTTCTGTAACGATTTGAATGATCAAATTTAAAATTACAATTCTAAAATAAGATTTATGATTTTGATCAAATAAAATAACAATATTAGCCGAACTAAATGACTTCCATCTTTGATTGAGTTAAACTTAACTAACCATCGCAGGTGTTAGTGGTGCAACTATAGATCCCAGTCTGCCAACCATGGAGGAGAAAGCGAACAGCCTGTGCCGGTACTTCGTCGGGTACAACTCTACTGTGTACACGTACAGGCATGTTATGACTATCGATATGCAGCACTTCCCTATTAGGTACACCGTTAGAGACACGCCGTAAAGTGCTAAAAATAAGTTTTTAACTTTAGTAATCTAATTTTATTTTCATGTTATAGTAAACAAGCGGAAAAATATTAATATATTATTTCAATATTTATATATTTTTAAAAATTATTATAAGTATTTGTATTCACCATAACTGCCTAATTTTACGAATTTAAATCTTCAGTAAGAAAATATAACTTTACTGGTTTAATAATATCATCATTAGTTTCATGCATTCATCAAAACCATCATCAATAATTAATTCTTAATATAACAGTTTTCCTAGTCTGCCTTTTTTATACTCTACTCACCCTCAGGCATGAAAATATATGCTATTTGACAAGCGGCGCATATCCAGTAACTGGTAATAAGAACGGGTTTTCTACCAATCCTCTCCATGAGGAACACCGCCATCCAATACCCAGGTATCTCCACTGCTGACACAGCTATATAGTTCAAATACTTATTGCCACTTATATTCACTGCATTTATTGATAGTCCATAGTACACCAACGTCATTGTTATCCACCATATTGGCGATATCATAGCTCTGATTAATATTGGCCTATTTCGAAGTACTAGCAACAGTAACCACGTTTCATCAGTACTTGTGTCTTGTTTTCTGTTCTCTTCTTCAAAATGTTCTCTTACTGCTTTTAATGATTTGTCAGATATGTCTTTTCCGTTCAGCTTAGCTCCTTTCTTTAAAATTTCTTCAGCCTCCGTGTACCTCCCTTTACTGAAATACCACCTTATAGATTCGGAAAGGAGCCAAAAGTAGGAAATGGTGATAAATTGTGGGATGTAAATGATTAGTGTTAGTTGTCTCCAATTAGGCACAGCCCAAACAATAAAGCCTAAAGTTACTTGGCCCAGAGCATAAAATGTGCTCATGGTTGCGCCAGCTGCTACTCGGTATTTAGGTCCAATCACTTCCATCACTGAAAGAATAAACATTTTTATGGTTATTTTGTTTTATTCAAGACCGTTCACCCCAAGAACATTTTTATTAAAGTATATTATGTCATTCTAAAGTACCTTAATTTGACAATTCATAGAGTTCTTTGTTTGCATTTGACATAATTTCCATAAGTATATTATACCTAAATATAATATTGTATGCTATATTAAGATGAAATATGTTTCTTTCATTTCTTCTTTCCATTATTATGTCTCTTTACAACAATTTATTATTTACTTAATATGAAATGTATATTTAAGACACAATGCATCCATTTATTACTCACAAAGACAGCATATTATTTAAAAAGTAATAAATTATAATGTTCAAAGATTGTATTCAACTGTTTTGTATAATTTTTAAAAATATTTAAACTCACTAAGAATATAAGTGCAAGAAAATCCTCCTGATCCGAAAATAGACTCTGCTAGTTGGGAAATAAGAAAACCAACATAGGTATTGGCCCAGTATCTGGAGACACCAATGATGGCAGTATTGACAGCAGTGACGCTGAGCATGAAGCGACGCCCCCACCGGTCCGACACGTAGCCGGTCATGGAGAGGGCTATGAAGTTGCCGACGCTCATAATGGAACCAATAAAGGTTCGTCTCCATTCGTCGCAGGCAAGTCCGTACTGGAAATATAGAATGCATACATGCTTAATTGTATCAAATTTTACGAAGAAGTCGATGCACCAGTGTAATTACTGCAATATAGTTGGTAAGCCTAAACAAATAAATAAATTTAAAAAAAAAACATAAATTAACCAATTTAAGTAAAATACTCATGACTTACATCATAGACCACAGAATTAGTGTTTTCATAGACAAACTCTTCACAAGCCTTCACATAATCCTGGTCAAATAGTTCCTTGGGACAAGTATCCTTAACATCAACTACGGCGGTAATATTAGCGAAACGTTGACAGTTATCAAACGTATTGCCACTTGCTGGTATTGCATTCAATATCCAATCAGGAGAAAATTCTGAAGACTCGCGTGTTTCACATTCGGGTATAAAACATCTGAAATTAAAAACTATAACTAAGAACTCAATGAAGATTTGATAGAATTTTATGTATTTCGAAATAATATAATATGTACTTACTTACAGATAGGAAATAAGTATCATATATTTGATATCCTATTAAGTCGTATACCACACTTAATATGTGCACAAACACCGAGAAGGAGAAATACAAAATAGTATTAATAATTACCTTGTGTTAATCCTAGAAGCTGTGAATATGTATTCGCTGGCACTCCACGCTATAAACATAACCACCAAGGCACACAGAGCGACCATCCGCAATTGGTAACGACCAAACTGACCAATTTCATTCACTAATATCGTATCCAAGTTCACTTTTTTAACTTTTTCTTTCTCCATATCTTCAGTTTCTTTATTCCTTTTCATTCTTTAATATTTTTACCAGGATTAGCAACATTCTGAATTATTTACTCGTATTTGCTAAAGATACGATATCATTAATACCTATCTTAAAATATTAAAGATAATAAAGATATACTTAAGTCCTGGGCCCCACGTCGAGTTTTCGGTAGCAGTGCATAACAAACCGTGGGTCAACTAAATGCTTATAAACAAGTTGTGTCATGAGTTTACTGCGACAAGCTGTGATTAATAACGTCTTTAATGCTATGAAAGGTATATTAGTTATGCCCGATTTAATGGTAATCGTCGTGTCGGAAGGTGTGCGAACGATCTAATCAAATGAAATCCAATCAAAACAAAAGTTAACAAAGACTCTACTTTGTTAACTGTGCAAGGAAATCTAAGTGGAAATATGAATTTATAAAAATAACACTTGTTTGAACTTTTTATTATTCATGTGAATTATGTTAAAAAAACATTGTTTTTATTAACTTGTTTAAATAATTTACAAAAACTGTTGTTGTTTATTTTTCAATTTTTCGGAAATTTCATGAGCTTTTCGCTATATATCACTTGGTAGCCTTGCCGATATGTGTAGCTTCCTCCATGGTGTCCGGCAGCTGGGTGCCAAATGTCTCCGGCGTAAGCAGGACCAGGAAGCCAGAAACCAGCGCGAAAGTCGCGAATAGGGCGAACGGAAACTTAGTCCATATTGCTGTACCCTGGATGATAGAAGCTTATGTTAAAATTGAGAAATGTGTCTGCTAGTTAATAAATATGTAAATATTATTATATCGTATATGTAAATCAATATGTATAAAATATATGGAAAGAAAAATATATTTTTCCTTAATTTATATTTCCCCACAGATAAATGAAATTCCGTTTAAGTCTATAGAAGCATC
Source organism: Phoebis sennae (assembly GCA_001586405.1). Classification (NCBI taxonomy): domain Eukaryota; kingdom Metazoa; phylum Arthropoda; class Insecta; order Lepidoptera; family Pieridae; genus Phoebis; species Phoebis sennae. Next base: position 112,560 of record LQNK01000686.1, on the reverse strand, counting down.
ATAACCGCGGGAAAATATAAATTAAAGAAAAATATATTTAATACAAACCATTGCTGGCGTCAGCGGCGCCATTATGGATCCCATTCTCCCGATCATCGAGGAAAAAGCGAACAGACTGTGTCGATACCTCGTGGGGTACAGCTCGATCATGTACACGTACAGGGACGTTGTTACCATCGCTATGCAACACTTTCCCGTGAGGTACACCATCAGAGGGACGATGGGCAGTTCTGAAATATGCCCAAAATTTTTTAAGGGTAACAAAGTTACATTTTGTACATAATATAAAAAGTTTTATTGCAATGAAGCGTTTTTTGTTTGTTTGTTTAAAAATAACAAAACTATCCAATAATGATACCTTAAAAATTTAGATTCGAACTGATGTGAAGGGCAATTTTAATTTTGTTGCTTAAACCAAGAACGGAGAAGAACCTATTATGTTGCAAAATAAAAACATTAAAGGTGACTACCTTCAGGCATAAACATATATGCGATTTGACAAGCTGCGCATAGCCAATATCCAGCAATCAGTACAGGCTTTCTCCCAATCCTGTCCATAAGAAACACCGCCATCCAATACCCGGGGATCTCCACTGCGGATACTGCTACATAATTCAGATACATGTTGCCACTTATATTTACTGAGTTTATTGACAATCCAGAAGAAACCAATGTCATTGTTATCCACCATATTGGCGATATGAGTATTCTTAATAAAATTAGCTTATTACGAAATGCTTGTATCACTAACCAGGGTTCCTTAGTATTAACATCTGACGTTTTATGCTCTTGCTCGACAGTCATCCTTAATGCCTCTAAATATTTTTCGGATATCTGTTTTCCATTTACTTTAGCAGCTTGCTTTAAAATTTCTCCAGCTTCTGAATACTTTTTTTTACTTAAACACCATCTGATGGATTCAGGAAGGATCCAAAATAAGCAGATGGTTGACAATTGTGGGATGTACAGAACGAGGGTTAGATTTCTCCAATTGGGAATATTCCATGCAATAAAACCTAAAGTTATTTGACCTATAGTATAAAACGTACTCATAACTGCGCCAGTTGCTACTCTATATTTAGGTCCAATCATTTCCATCACTGAAATAAGGCATTGATCAAGTAAAAAATAATATTATATTGATGCACTCAGAATGTTCAAATAATCAAAATGTCATCTTCACTTCCTATATGCAGGTATTCTATGTAGGTTGTAGTAATTACGATGGATTAAATATACACACCACTTGACAATTACCAAAAGATAACAACTTACTTAGAATATATGCACAAGAAAATCCTCCAGATGCAAATACAGAGCCGGCAAGTTGAGAAACAAAAAAGGTAAAATAACTATCAGCCCAGTATCTGGTGATACCGATGATGGCAGTATTGACAGCTGTGATACTGAGAAGAAACCGACGACCCCAACGGTCAGATACGTAACCCGTCATCGAGAGGGCTATGAAGTTGCCGAAGTTCCTGGCGGATCCGATAAACGTTCGTTTCCATTCGTCACAGGCAAGTCCAAACTGAAAGAGGATGTATTTTTGGATTTTTTTTGGACATTACGTTTACACATCTGGTTGAGTGAGTTTAATGGCGTTGGTCATAATTGCTAATTAGATTAACAGGAGGAATCGTATTCATAACAAACGTTAACCGGTCTCGCCACTTCTCATTTATATTTTTACCTCAGTGTAAGAGCCTAAGTTTCTTATTATAATTTTGTTGACGAATTTGAGAGTGTCATAGACTTTTATAATGTTTCTATCCTACTAATATCAGATGTGAATTGGAACAGATTTTTATGATATTCTCTACAAAGATAAGGCAGCTGTTGGATAAGAAGACAGGATAACTTTAATTGATCTATAGACCCTGAATTTTTCGTGAGCGAAAACGGCCTGTACCTATATTTTATAATACAGATATTATTCGTAGTTAAATAGACTATTAATCCTTTTTTATTAGTAAAACAATCTTGACTTACATCATAAACCACAGAATGAGTATTTTCATATACAAACTCTTCACAAAACACGATGTTGCTCAGGTCAAATAATTTTTTCGGACAATTTTCATTTGGGTATTCAACGAAACTAGTGTTAGCATAGCGTCGGCAGTTATCTAATGAGCTCCCATTTATCGGTATTGCATTATAAATCCACTTTGGAGAAAACTCCACCAATTGCCTTACTTCACATTCAGGTATAAAACATCTGGAACAGAGAAATCTATATAAGTTAAATAAATTATTTGGCACTCAAGAAAAGAAGGAAATATCATGTCACTTCTGTGAAAGGTTATTATATCTATTCGCAACACTCAACAATGATTTAAACTAAGGAAACAGATAAATCTTTAACCTCTTCTATTTTCTCAGCATACACAGTGGTCTTTAAAGTAAATTCGACTATTTTTTATGTACAGCTTGCAGGCAAGTGGGGCATGCGGTACCCCTGATGTTAAGTGATTGAACATCTACACCATCAAAGTGTCGCAGATGTCTTGACTACTTGAAGGAGAGGAGAGGAGATAAGGAGAGGATTAATGATGGGAAGTTGGGAGAGGAGTGGAACAGGTGGAATAGGATGGGTATGCAGGCCTCCGGGCCCGCGTTCACCGTAACAAACACAGCGCAATATTGCTTAATTGGGAACTTCTGCTGGGGGGTGATAATTACACGGATGCGAGCTTAGTCCAATCGTGCAATTCTCGGCTTCCACCCTTTTATTGCTAAAAATGTTATTCAGCAGAATAACCCTCTTCAAAACATTAGTATTATAAATAAGCATAACAATGATAGTGTATGTTTACCTTGTACTAATTCTAGCAGTGGTAAATATATATTCGCTGGCACTCCATCCTATGAACAACACCACCATCGCAGACAGAGCTACCATCCTTAGCTGGTAATAACCGAACTGTCCTATTTCCTTTACTAGTATTGTATCTAAGTCAACATTATCTACTTCACTATCCTTTTTATTAAACTCTAGCTTTTTATTTATATCCATTTTAAGACCATATTTTAGAATTTATTTGTATAGTGTAATGTTACGAAGATGAATAGATTATAGTTCCGTCTTCTATTGATACGATATCTCTTTTATTGTTATCTTAAAATATCAAAGGTAATAAAGATATTAGACAAAGTTGCAACTTCGATATCAAGTGGCCAATTGCTGACTTATTAATTTAGATATTGCATTTCGCTATTAAAAGATAATATATTATTTTTATATATTCTCACCACGAGTCCATACGCATAAACTACAAAGTTTGCGTTTAATAAAAATATAATCGGAAATAATTATGCCTATGGAATCAAGATGTTATAATTCTTTTTGGTCTTATTATTAACAAAATGTCTTTTTGTAACGTTATCCATCTTTATTCATGGAGTAGTATCAAAGTAACTCAAAAATTTATTCATTAAATCATTTTCACATGAAATAATTATATCGCAGTTTATGAGGAAGATCGACGGCGTCTGTGGTAGTGAACACTGTGCTACAGACACCAGCGCCCTCCCCTCACAATCGCATTATGCATAGGTACAGTACAAAAAATTGTGGAATTTAATTACATTGACAGTAAAAATTACAATAAGATAATCTGTTTATTGAATTTATATAAATAAAACTTAGTTTGTGATAGTTCGTCATTGGACCACAGAAATAACAATCCCTAACAATCCTATCAAATCGTTTAAAAAAATATTTACTATATGAATCCTGAAAAGGGTAAGATCATATCTACATAATGTCAACAATACAATTATACCGTATCAAGATCGGACCGAAGTCAGATTAGCACTGTAATGTGGACCGGCACTAGCATTCGATTACGAGATAAGATTAACCTAATCGCATTTCATTTGAGAACGGCCTCAAAATACCATGATTAACATATTAAATTGACACCAATTATAATCATCATTAATGCACAATATGATAAAATACTGTATTAAAACCTTGTAACACGTTATTAATTTAGATATGTGTGTGTGTGTATTTTTATTCATGATAATTTTAATGATTTTTCCAAGATTTTCCTCTTTGCGATATTAGATTAAACCAAACCGATGGAAGTTGTAAAATATTGTATGCAATTTTTCAAAAATCAAATAATAAGGGAAGACCGATCTCCGCATACTTATTTTTATTAAAACACAAATAAAAAAATAAAGTCTTGTTTATTTATTATAATCATAAATTATGCTAACCTTAAAATTAATAACATTTTATCTTACGCTAAATATTTATCATATCAAGCGTAGAAGAAGTTGAAGGCAAGATATAAGCATAAAAAAATATTTTTGAATTAATCTAGTTTTAAAATATTCTATTTTACATAATTATGGAATTTAACGATGAAAATTGAAACCAAATTAACCAAATATAATTGAATTAAAAATGCATATAATAAACAAAATTCTTTAGTAGTAATATGAGTAATCTCTCGCGTACTTACTACTCGCGTCGCTACGAGTATAGTTTTATATTTTAATTTGGATATTCAATTCTTCTAAAATATCAAAGGTCAGCTTCCACTCTGCTTACTTTATATCCCCTATTTTTTTTCAAGACTGTATAATTGTGCTAACATCAGCACACAAATCTATCAAGTGGGTATTATGACTTATTCTTTCCAATATCAGATGCTTCATCCATGGTGTCGGGTAGTTTGGAGCCCAGCGTCTCCGGCGTCACCAGCACCAAAGCGCCAGCTACCAACGCAAACCCACCGAAGAGGGCAAATGGAAAATCTTCCCAAACTGCTTCACCCTGAAATATTGGATAAGGGTAACTGAACATTATTTGATTTAGTGGGCCCAAGATATTACCTTGACGAATGTCAAATTATTTTCATATGGTACAAATAGTAAATTAAATTTTTAATTTGTTAAAATGTAATAATTTTAACAAACTAAATTCCTACATCATAAAATATCATATAATACGAAATTTCTTTGAATTACGGTGAGCATGAGTTACTTACAAAAGCCGGTGTAAGCGGGGCGACAATAGATCCGATCCTTCCCATCATAGAGGAGAACGCGAAGAGGCTGTGTCTGTACCGCGTGGGGTACAGCTCCGTGGTGTACACGTACACCGTCGTCATCACCATGGCGATGCTGAACTTGCCGATCAAGTACACCGTCAGGGACACGCCGTATAGTACTAAAAGGAAGGCCAACATATGTTTAAAATTTGTTTTATATTAACATATGTTTTATATTTAGGTTTTTTTAATTAAAATTAATTATTGATTTAATTATGTGTTTTGTTGTTCAAGAAATTTGCTGTAAAAATATTTTAATTTGGAATTATTCTAATTAATATCCGTAAAAAAATAATGCAGTATTGAGACATTACTTGATAAAAAGATTAATAAGTATTAAAAAATGGTAAATAACACGAATTGTTTATCACATATAATGTACCTAATTTTATAAATACCTAAATAATATATAAAGAGTTATGAATATGCATGCAGAATTATTTATCAAAAACAATTACAGGCCATAAATTCTTAAAATGAAAGCACTCAATTTAGATAAAAGTAAGTATATTATAAGTAGAAATATTTACAAGTGATAAAACGTTTTATCTACGATACTAGTTTTATTTAACTTAAACTGGTGTGTGTAATAAAATACGTAATAATAGTGTCGTGTCAACGCTTTTTTTCTATCTATACTTATTTTGCTTTATTTTAATATAATCAACTCAGGTATACTCCTGAATTAAACAGTTCGTACTTCTTTGGTGATTGATTACAATTATATGTGCATTCAATATTTTTTAAATTTACAATAATAGGATGTAAGGATACTTACCCTCCGGCATGAATATATATGCGGCCTGACACGCAGCACATATCCAGAATGCACCCGCTAGAACCGGTTTCCTTCCAACCCTGCTCATCAAGAATACAGCAGTCCAGTACCCGGGGATCTCCACCGCAGCCACCGCGATGAAGTTCACATATATGTTACCAGACATGTTGACGGCGTTGATCGACAGGCCATAGTAGATGAAAGTATTTGTGATCCACCAAACAGGGGATACTAGCACCCTGAGCAGGACCCTTTTATGTCGGAACAAAAGAACGATTAGCCACGGCTCTGTCTTCCTCTGCTCTTTATCCAATAAAGCTTTTCTCTTCTCCTCTTCATTGGACGCTTTTAAAGCCTCTACAGACTTGTCTGATAAGTGCGTTCCGTTGATTTTAGCTACTTTTCTAAGCGTATCCTCTGCTTCTTCATAGCGGCCCTTGCTCATGTACCAGCGGATGGATTCAAACATGCCCCAAAAGTAGAAAATTGTAATTAATTGGGGGATGTAGAGGACTAGGGTTAGCACCTTCCAGTTGGGGATCCCCCAGGCGATGAGACCCATGAAGATTTGGCCGACGGAAAAGAAAGTATTCATTGTGGCGCCAGCGGCTACGCGGTATTTTGGTCCCATGATTTCCATTACTGAAATGGAAACGAGGGAATTTTTTTGTTTAAAAAAAAAATAAAAGGGGTTCAAAATAAATCATCGGATATTATCATATTTTATACTATTGAAATAATATTTTACGGGGAAATATCATGGGATAATAATAAGTAAAACTTGATAAGCATTCAATGATTATCTGTTTAATTATAATATATTAACATTGATAACAATTGATACATAAAACATATGATACAAAACATGCATCATTTGAAATAATCATGATCGATTTAATGATTAAATTAAAAGAAGATTTTACTTCGGAGTTCAACGACTAATGATAATGATATCTTGTTTTTAATCTACAAATGTAGCTTCTAATGCCTTCCAATGGAATTTGGTAGGAACTATATAAAAATTAATAACAAAAAGATTTTGTTTAATTCGATGGGGAATCTTTTAGTTGTTTTTAAAATTAATAACATACAGATACTCACACAAGATATAAGCGCATGAAAAGCTGCCAGACCCAAAAGTAGCTTCAGCCACTTCAGAGATCAGGAACCCGATATAGGTGCCGGCGAAGTATCGCAGAGCGCCGATCCAGGCCGTGTTGAAGGCGTTGATGCAGAGGGCGGTGCGTCTCCCCCACCTGTCGGAGATGTAGCCGGTGATGGGCAGCGCCAGCAGAGTCCCGAACGTTCGAGTGGAACCAATGAACGTGCGGCGCCATTCGTCACAGGCAAGATCGTACTGAACAAAAGCGTAAACATAAATTATAAAACATCACACAAATTATGAAAATATTACTAACTAGGTTCTACCCGGCTTCACTCACGTTAAATTCGGATACATATAGGTTACTTTTCCCCAGAATTCCAACGTGTAAAGTTAAGGACAAGTTGTTTCTTGTCCTTGGTGGGCAATAAGTATAAGTTATTACATGTCTAAATTGGTATGTGGTTTTATATGTATGTCACATATCTCATTGTTTCGTTAGATTTTTGAAACAGACAATACTTTTTAAAGGATTTTACATCATACATTTTCTTTATTATATCACGGTCATTTTATACATTATTTAACATTTTACATTATTATACATCCCGACGTTTGAAACACTGAAATCCTCGCTCGTAAAAAAGATTTTTTTCATGACTGGTATGCGAAGCTATACCTACTAATAAAAAAAATTATACCTCATGACAAGCACACCAAAAGACAAGAGCTCTGTAAGTCAATTTTGCAAGAATCGGTGCCAATTTTCCAAATGTAAATTTAATGTTAAATTTAAATGAAATTAAAATTAGCAGTTACGCGGAGTTTCATCTCTTAGCATAATTTTACATAGCCTATATTCATCAGGGATAATGTATAATTCCAATATAATATAAGAGAAAACATAAAGTAAAAGAGCGGAGTCTATTCAATTCAAACAAACTAACAAAAAATCAATCTTTCTTCTTTATAATATTAATATAGAATACCTACCTCGTATACGACGGTATCCGTATTTTCGTACACGAATTGTTCACAGTCGATGGCTACACTGCGATCAAACAAATCAGCAGGACACACATTCCTCTGTGCCGAAGCATTCCTGGGACTGAATCTGCGACAGTTGTCAAAGGAACTGCTGCTCTCTGGTACTGCGTTTAGAAGCCAATTTGGATTGAACTCTGCCGTAGCCAGGGTTTCACATTCTGGTATAAGACATCTGAAAGTTAAAAACAATAATAACTTTTTGCGAAGTTGGTGCAAAATATCGTTAAATTAAACATGGGTAGAGGTGTACTTTGTATAGATTTCAACAAGGATAAAGTAAAAATTTTCTATTTTTTAGTGAGAGGAAGGCGGTTCTATTTTTAGCAAAATTTATTCCATTTTCAGTGACCTGTGAAGGGATCACATCATAGCTAGTTACAATTCACTCTCCGAGTCAGAGTTTAATGGGTACATACATCAATAAACCTGAACCGCAGAGCTGATTCTGTTAATTTTCGACGAGTCAAATCGATCTATAAATGCCGTTGATATAAGGTAACATACATAAAAAAAACGGTCAAATTGAGAACCACCTCCGTTTTTTTTAACGTTGGTTAAAATATCCAATGCATTTTATGTTCATATATAAGTACATTTCATTTTTATTATTTATTTTTAAAACCTTTCACAAAATATCAAATGTTCCAATAAAAGTAATCATCTTAGAAACGTTCGATTTTTTACCATCTCACATTTTAGCTACTAACCGTTCTACTGGCCCATCAAAATTTTGACTGAGCACACTACACATAACGCATGCATATTATAATTTTTAAAGTTTTCCTATACAATTATTTATTTGAATACCTTAATTTCTTACAAATATTACCTGGTAGATATCCTTCCAGTAGTGAAAATGTATTCAACTGCAGCCCACGCCGCAAAAATAACGATAATAACAGTCAACCCCAACATTCGCCATTGGTATTTGCCGAGCTGACCGATTTCTTCCACAAGCAATGTGTCCAGGAAAACACTGGGAGGGCTGGGACCGTCCCCAGCCGGTGCGGCTTTCTGCTGAGCCATGGCGGTAATGGACAACACACAAAACTTTGAATTATAATGTAATCTGTTTACAATACCAGTATCATGCCTGGGTGCACTAGATAACGTCCGATTAAGAATTCCGGCATAGCTGTTGTATTTGGATTATGAACTATGATACGTTGTCCCATTCATGTTGTAGACATGATTCAAGCGTGATGGGTTAATACACTAAAATTTCGAAAATTCCTTCTATATTTTTCTTTTGTAGAAAAATAACATATAAAATAACATAAAAAATAATAATAATAACATGCGACACCTTCGTGAGTCTTGAATTTCAGATTTCGCATTTTTAATTTATATCATTGGTTTTCGTTTTCGTCTAGTATATGTATGTATTTTATTTCAAAAAAACTAATTGTATAGAGTTTATTCTTCTTCATGTAAAGAAAAAAAAACACAAAACGAAATATTTATTTTTTTCAATTTCTTTAAATTACAATTTCTTACGTAATCCACAGTATTTCTGGGTATAACGTTGGATGGGACACTTCAGAAAAGTGTTCAAGTACCAACCGTCACGGCGAAGCTAAGTTCGGCGGCACGGACGTTAATACAGCCAGCACTGTATATTTTAGTTATTTCCATAGCATTCTGGCATATGATATCTCATTATGGGGGAAGGCAGTGAATATATAAACAGGTTTTGTGCTACAAAACGAGCTTTACTTTTTAATATATTATGACTTAAAAGCGCGCCATTCGTTACGTTATCATTTTAAAAACACACCCTAAGGATATCATTTATAATGTTAATGACGTTCTAAAAGCGCCTCTAGAGAGTCCGATTTGGAAAACAAACATTTTGACTTTGACTTCGAATATTAATGTTCTCTATGACCCTCTCTACACATCAGCAGATGCATACGCGGACGTCATCTGTCGTTGGACGGCGAATGCATCATCAGGTAAACTGCCTACTTCAGCCATCTACCGATAGACATTACCCCGCTTTTACGTTTGCGGACATATGCTGATGACGTCCGCGTATGTTGCTAATGTGTAGAGGGAATATAAGCTAGATTAAAGCCTAGCGACAACAGGTCCATATCAGAGGGCATAACGTTGAAG